>CABEEJ010001098.1:26896-51863 GCA_901482245.1 Timema douglasi | reverse complement strand
GGTGGTGGTGGTGGTGGTGGTGGTGGTGGTGGTGGTGATGATGATGATGATGATGATGACCAACATAGTGTAGGTAACAATCATTTCAAACCAAAAAAGAGTTATTAATTGTTTAGAGTATTATTTTTCACCCAATACTCAATACATTAGACAAATTTGACAAAATAATGTTGTCAATATTAGATTTATTAGAAAACAGTTTTTGTGTGGGTGTTTGAGCGTTTATTTAAATCACCCAAATAGCTACTGTATGTTTGTTTATATTCACAATGCAATTGTTTAGAATATAAATATTTATACATGTCAAATGAGAAACAAATTGTATAAGCCATTAAGGGTAAGGAGGAATAAAAATAAATAAAACATGATTAAATTTAAATAATTTCTAAATGGAACAACTTGAAACAATTTTAATTCTAATATAGCTGTGCAAAGCTTTGGAAATGTATGTCAAAGACAAAGGCCCAATCTTCTTTTCTTTGATGTTTATGAACATGTTTGACATCTCACATATTTATACTTAAAATTATTTGAGGAACATCTTCTGAATAGTATTTTAACAGCAAATAACAGCCCTGTTTTGGAAAAACATGTCCCGCTGTCCCCAATATTCCCTTTGCGACATAATTGTTCCGCTTTGGAGGGAAATAAATTACATTTTTCTGAAGCCATGACTCAATTAAATGAACATATATTATGTCATCTGGAAACCACACTTTCAAATATTTTTACATAGCTTTGTTGGAAGAATATTCTTTGTGTGTGTAGCCCATCCACGCGATTAAAAACGTCGGCACATCGTCCCTCACCTCTCCATCCCTTTGCCCCCAGTTCTCCCACCACTTACCAACTTCCCCGCTGTTTCGTAGCTATTTGGTCAGCCTCGTTAACGTTCTTTAGTGGTCTGCTCATTTCTTTATACAAACAAATAAATTTAAAAAAGGTAGGCCTAACCTGTTGTTCAAACAATTTCATTGTGATCCTAAGGTATTGTTAATTAATTATTGTTAATTGGTTAGTGTCTATGTCTTGTATAATTTATATGGTTATTATTTTATATCTTAATACCTGGCGTCCATGAAGGCCTGAAAACGCCAATGTCGAGGTTTATGTTTTAAAATGTTTACGGCCCCTCGTCCCTCTTATTCCTACTTGTTTTTTTCTGGTTCAACACAAGCTAAGGGCTATTTATGCCAACAGCCCTGCATATAATGTTACTTGTATACCATATTAAGACTAAGAAACATTAACCCCACTGGGATATGAACCGCACAATTCTTTGCAGTGAAAATAGAAAAAGTAATGTAACAAGATTAGTGTTTAACAGCGGGACCAGCACGCTCTCATTGTTTACCCTGGCTGTGCTTCCTGTTCTCTCTGTCTCACTCCTTGTCTGGCAGGTAGGCAGTGGCCTTTTCACTTGACTAGAGGATTATAGGGGACAGTGTGGGAGGACGGAGATACATCTGGAGGGGTCTGGGTCCTTTTAATTCTAGAAGTGGAGGATTCCAGACCCTTAGCTGGCACCACCCCTCAATATACACGCTCAGCGATAAGCAGGTGTGCTCAGTTCTTGGTTCACAACCAGTGAGACCGGGAGTGGACCAGTGAGTCAAGTGTTCATGTGGCGCGTGCCACTGTGGTGTGTATGGCGCTGGGACCTGTGGCGGGGTGTCGTGAGTATCCTTAACATTGAAAGTGGATTGTGTCGTGGGCAGGCATTTTGGGAAACTTATATTTGGATATTTGACTAGTTATTCGACGTTTTTGTTAACAAGCTGTTTACTTAATTTAATGTGATTCTATTCTATGTGTTTTCATTTGTTTATTAATTTAAAGACAATTACTAGTATTACATAGCTCAGTGAACTGCTTAGTTATAATTTATTCAGCGTTATTCTATTTATTATGTCCTTATTGGTTTATTAATTTACATACATTACTTTGACTACCTAATTTGTTGAATTATTTAGCTGTATATTTAATTTTGTGAATGTTTTATTTGAGTGGTGTGTTTAATAACCAAAACCTTGGGTGATATACTAGTATTTTAATTCATCTTTAGCCTGCAACATACCCTAATATCCTAAAAAAAACTCGTGGTTCACACGTTCACGGCCTGTGACCCTCCAAGGTCACACACGCCCTACATTACAGTAAGTTTAAATAACTTTTCCTCGTTTTATTCCTTTATTGGTACACCCCCAGTCCAAATAAAATATATAACTATAGCACACATAAGTAAATGTTACCCGAGGAGGATCTCCACTGAGTATGAGTTGCTCAACTTCTGCCAGTAAGTGTCCTCGGCTGATTCCAAAGTCATCAACGCTTGCTCGCTTAACCATTATGGCTATCACCTAAAAATCATTCATTTCCATTGTTATTGTTACACACTTAGTTTTTTTTTACCAATAAGAGAGTGAAATGACAAACTTTATTAACGTCTAAGTTTTCACTAGGCAATTGAAGTGTTCCAAATGTGAGTCAGTCAGACAACCAAGTTTGAAACATAAACCATCCAACAGTGTTTTGTTTTGTCATTTATGCTTGGATTAATTGTTTCAGGAAATGGTAAAACATGTAATAGTTCTACAATCAGTTGTAATATTTCAGTCAAAGTTGTGGCAAAATTAGTTACTATTTGTAAAAATAGCAGTTTTATTCTAAAAATGTAAGCCACACATTAAAATAGGGCATTTTTTTTTATTCTTCCTGTTCAATTTATATGATTACATGTTTATTATTATAGTTTTTACTCAATGATCTAGGATTAACACTGACATTTTGAGAATATGAATAAGCCTTATAGTAAATATATTATTAAAATAAAGAACAGTCTATTTACTAAACTTTTGTTTCTTTTCTTATAGTTAAAACATAATTTTACAAAATCATTTCCCCATCTATTTGTACTTTAAGCTTGTGATATTAACATATCTGCATCAATAAGTCTCAAAATGTATTGCAAACCAATATGACATCCTATTTCATAATAATGGCTAATAATTAAGCCTGTACAGGAATGATATTTTGACTTCGGAATTTTTTTTTTGCAAGAAATAACAATTTCTCGTGGGAATGGGACAAGAATTTTTTTAAATGATTTTCCAATTTAGGTTTATATTTATTTTTCAGATTTACAATTCATTCCAATTAGAGTAGAGATTACAAGGGAGTTAAACTAAAGAACCTTTAAAAGGTGTCAATTCTAGAGAACATTTGATAGGCTTTATACAGAAAGAAGTTTTAAGGGTTTTCAAACATTTACATTTACAGGGAATTTAAAGGGTTTCATACCTAAAGAACATTAAAGAAGGGTAAAAACTTATTTTTATTTTTGCACTCTTCCAAAAATTAAATACAAAACAACATTTTCAAAAGAGATCAACTAATAAAATAATTTCAATCAAAAATGTATTAAGATTAACTATATGATTCATACTATTTAATATCTGTTCAAAATGTTAATATTTGAAACGATAAAAAATTGCTATTTGAACAATCTTAATTATATTATTATGTCTTTATGATAGTATCCAGTTTAAAAATCCCAATATATGTTTAATCTATAACTTTTCTAAGGTGTTATTTTTAACATTTTTCATTCTTGCCCCGAACTTGATATTTTGTCTCATTTTGCTTCATGTCCAATGTAAAAATGTCATTCCCACTTACCCCTAGTATTATATAAACAAACTTTATAATGGTTACAGAGCATAGTGTCATAAAGTATATAATTACTTACATGATTAAACATCAATATATTATTATTTGAGCTTGAAGTAATCTGAATAAATAAAAGTAAGCAATTATAATAGCAAGAAATTTTCTCAGCTGAGTCAGTATACCTAGTTAACTCTTAGATTTTAGTTACTAAACCTCTCAAAAAGAGCGCTGATGTGCTATAGTAATAATAATAATAATAATGTATCCATTGTCTTAACTGGTATGACACTAAAGCAAATGGATGCCATTGCAAATAATAAGATTAACATAAGAAGTATATATTGATGCAAAAGTGTTGTGAAGCTGTATTTTGTGCATAATTGCTTATTTAAAAGCCACTTTATATTATTTTGCGCTAAAAATATGTTTACCTTGCTTACATCTATCCAAGAATATATATATATTTTTACATCTGTTACTGTTTCCAGCCTGTAGTCAGTTTTTTATTCAAGCCATATATTCTCCACTACCAGCTTGCTAGGCCTGTCGTCGTTTCATATGCCTTAAAATATAACTTAAGACTAGGACAGACACAACATCCAGTCCCCAGCCATTAAATCATCACTGTGAAAGGGTAAACCCACATTTCCCAAGAATAAATATTACCATCAATTGTATGTAGTATTGTTATGTTGTGTAATGGCACTGAGCTATGTTGACTGTGAACTAGATAGGTGAGGGGTGAGGGGTGAGGGCCTAAAAAGTTGTTGATAAAGCAATTGTACTGTGTCTCAGCCCCACACACAGACAAACACACACACACACACACACATGTGGAAAGCCAAAAGTTTGGGAAGCTGGGGTCAGCCAGGGTCATCTTCTAGACTAGCTGGTTTCAAGAATAAAACATAGCAATACTTGGACTTCTTGTACTAGTAGCTCTACACTCAATGAAATGTACTTAAATATGAAACTAAAATAAATTTATATTATTAAAATATATTATAAGTAGAATTTAATGAAGTATAAAAGTGTGATATTACAACTTCTTCCTCTTGATCAGGGAAGTGTTTTCGTAATATTTTAGATGGCAGTGACAATACCAGTGGCGGTGATACAATGGTGAAGTGTATAGTGTTAAGTCTGAATGAAGTTTTAGAGAAGATGAAGTTGAAGAGAATGTTGAAATTCAAGGTGAATGGGGTGATTGGGACACTATCAACAAACCAATCACAACCATCCCACATGCTTTGAATGGAGGATTAATAAGCTCACAGCGACATTCAACGAGAATCAACACCTATAATATTACCAGAATATAAACTTTAATACCATTCTTGCAGTGATTTAACTAGTTAGTTGTAAAATAAAAGTGGCTTAAGTTTAGGGTACCCGTCTACTTAATGTCAGTTGAAATTAGTTTAACTTTAATAAACTAATAATATTGTTAGTGAACATAAAAAAATAAACATAACATGAATATAAATTCCTTAATTGAAAATTTGTAATATTAATTTTTTGCCAAAAAATCCAGGAAATAATTTTTCCTGCTCAAGTTTAGGAAACATTTGACTATCCGAAGTTTGGGATCCCACACAGGCCTACTAATAATTGTAAAAGTACCTGGAGAATTCTTTCCCTGACTGAAGCAGGTAACTGCTTCTGTATGATATACTGTAACAAATACTGTTGAAGTGAGATGACATGCGAATCCCCCAAGAAAGACCACTCACGTATGAGGGCATCTTTCAAGAGAGATGCAGCCTCAAACTGCACAAAGTCCACCGAACTCGTCTCTGCAAATAAAACACATGATATGTCAGTATGTGAATCTAATGGAAACAAAACACACAAATAAGGTTAAAACAATGTTTATTTAGTAGAACATTAGATCTGGAGAGAGTCCATTTTGCTATATAAGCATTTACCACATTTTAAAAATGGAACAGGCAGACATATAAGTAAAAATAATAGCATTGATTGAACGATCTAGATTTGTTATAGAAAATCCATAAACAAATACGATCAGTACTTGTCGCACTATTCACTTTGTGTGATAGGAGAATATAAAAGCCTACCCGTTTACAAAAAAAAAAAAGTTAAAAATATGTTTTTTGAGGAATTTGTGGCATAGACATCAATATTAAAATAAATGGGTGAATATCAAAATGCAAACTAACATCTTTAACCAAAAAGAGTTGACTAAGATTGGGGGTGATTTGTAAATATTTTTGAAGTTGATTAGGAAGACCCTATTCATAGCAACTCCAAATTCAGCTAAATACAATGACTATGTAGACAAGCAACACACTGGCTGAGTTTAAAGAATAGAGAGTGATAGTTCTGAACCACAATGTGTCCTTTAATTCAGGCGTGTGAAAGAACATAGAGCTCGAAGAACACGATAACAATCTCACTAGCACACACAAGTGTACTGTGTTGTTTGAAACACAAGATAAGTCTCACTACTAACACACACAAGTGTACTGTGTTGTTTGAAGCACAAGATAACAGTCTCACTACTAGTGTAATCTTGTTACAACATGACACAGAAGAGGTTGCATCACTCATCTAGCCAGCCCCAGTTGACTCATTCTGACTCGTCTACAAAAAAACCTGAGATACACTCCGCGACGCAATCCACATTCAACTAAGCTGGAGTTCGAGGCTCGCCGCCGGCCCTGTTGGGAGACCCCCTTTCTCGCTTCAAACAAGTGAACTTCGCTGAGCACAAGTTGTGCGCACACCGACGGGCGTGTTCTAAAACTTCTATGGACAATATTTGTGCTTGTGGCCGATGCTCATGGGCTCTCGAGACTGTTCTGGAATGCCCCTCCCCCTTATCTCTCCACACACTGAGAACACATGATTACCGTAGGGTATATCATGGTTAGAGTCCAGAGTATAGTTACGCATTACACACTGGGCTTACAAGTTAATAAGCCTAACTATTAAGTAGGCTTGACACTCTTTTAAAATTCACTTTGGTATTAAAATGTTTATCTTTCAAAATTTAATGTCTCGAACTTCAGTACATAATATATATATTTATGAATAATAAATTACTATGATCAGGTATATTGCTCCTAGCCTAAAAGGCAATGTTAACTTGGGAAAAACCTTTCTGGCTCCATTTATTTCTGTACGTTTAATTTCCGCATCACGGAAAATTTAGTGGTATGTTGTAACTAACCTGAGAAAGCCACAATATGCTAGCTTTATTTCTTACCGCCAGGACCTATTTAGAGTATTTGTTAAGGGTTGAGATAATTTATTACTACCGCCTTGTTTTCATTTAGAGGTTGGTTAAATGTGGGGCCGTGAGCAGGCAGGGAAGATAATTCTTGTGTGGACACTTTTTTGGTTATTAAAGTTAGGATAGTTTATTATCATCTCTTTGTCATATATATATATGGTTATTAAATGTGGGGTTGCGAGCCGCCCTGTGCATATATCTACGGAGGGTACTTCGTTTATTGTTAAAACGTTAGGTTATTTAGTATTCTTAGACCTTTGAACTTTATATTTAATCAGGTATACTTCATTAACAGTAGGAGTTTACCTCTGAAAGGTCTTTTTTCCTACCAATATCCTACTATATAATAGATTTCTGGTAGGGAAAAAGGCCTTTCAGAGGTAAACTCCTACCGTGAACGAACTTTATTATTATAATGCCTCTACCATGGTTTAGGTTAGGTACTTGTGATCTTTACTCACCTTAAGTTTTATGCTAGGGCTTGTGCTGGCTCTTAGCCATTAATTATGAAAGATATTTATTATAGTGAGATAGGAGACCAATTTATTAGAGTTTTATTGTCATTATCTATTGACCCCATTTTGGGATGTCTAAAAATAAAGGTCTGTCAATTATTTGTTATTATTTTGGTACCATCTGGCATTGGTGGTAATCCTTGTGACTTATTGCACATCTAGCTTATATATTGTGAAATAAATTTATAACTCTCTTGTCCTTACCTCTGTGTGTTATTTGTACAGGATAATGATGGGGATAGGTCACACTAGCACACACAAGTGTACTGTGCTGTTTGAAGCACAAGATAACACTCTCACTATTATCACACACAAGTGTACTGTGCTGTTTGAAGCACAAGATAACACTCTCACTACTAGCACACACAAGTGTACTGTGCTGTTTGAAGCACAAGATAACACTCTCACTACTATCACACACAAGTGTACTGTGCTGTTTGAAGCACAAGATAACACTCTCACTACTAGCACACACAAGTGTACTGTGCTGTTTGAGGCACAAGATAACAGTCTCACTACTAGCACACACAAGTGTACTGTGCTGTTTGAAGCACAAGATAACACTCTCACTACTATCACACACAAGTGTACTGTGCTGTTTGAAGCACATGATAACACTCTCACTACTAGCACACACAAGTGTACTGTGCTGTTTGGCTGCATTGTGGTGAAGCTTTTCCAGAAAAATAACAACTTATTTAAGAAGCCAAGATGTGTGTTGATCTCTGTGAATCAACTTTGTGTGTTCACTAGCACAAATCAACATATGTGAAGTTATCTAAACCAGGGTATTAATATTCATGCAAGGGATTGGTTTCTAACATTTTAGAGGTACTATAAAGATAACATGAAGTGGATAGATTGCATTATTACACAAAAATCAGTATATTAAAATTGAACGACACACCACTGTGCATAGTGTCAATATATTGTCAACACAGTTTGTGTTAAATAATACACAACAGATCAGTAATATCACAATGGTCGCTGTAGTGTGAGGTGGTGGAGAATTAAGTGTCCAGGTCATTTAAACAAAGAGCAAACATAAATAATGGAGTGGCTTGTGTATAATTCTATGTTCAACCCATTCAGGAAAGGAGCAACATGAATGAAGTGGTGTCGATATTATAGCGTAATTTAAACTAAACACAAGTTAAATACAAAATTAGTGGACACTAGATTAGAACAAATATTACAACATAGCAAAAGAGTTGGCTAAATCCATCACATATTTTGGCAGTAAATTTGGTTACTGCTTTCAATATAGTCAGAATTTACTTGAGATGGTTGAGCAGTCCTTAAAACTGTCATACCTTGGGTGTTAGCTCTTGATAGCTTGGTTAAAACAATTGTGATTGATTAAACCCCTAAGCTATTTTATTTGTTAGTTACGGTTCTAACCGCAGCTAATTATCATATTCTCTAAGTTGAAAAAGGATACCTGGATACAAGAATCGAACCCGGGTTCTTTGGTTTAGTATGCCAATGCTCTAACCACTGAGTTATCCAGGAATTGTTCTGTGAAGAAGGCACGAGATGATTCTTAGATAGCTCAATGATTAGAGCATTAGCGCACTAAGCCCAAGGACCCGGGTTCGATTCCCGTACCCAGGTGTCCTTTTTCAATTTAAATAGTAGAAAACAATTGTGTTTTCTTTCACTTCAGGAATTACTACCTTCAGATGTATTATGAGTGTGTTTGATTATACGGTGTATAGGCTAACTTAGTTGCTTATAATTTGATTGAAATTTAATAATACAAATAACAATTCACCTAGTATGTGGCGGCACAAGTCATATGGGGATTTTGTTTTTCGGAAGTTTAAAAACAAATTTTCAGCTGATTTGCGTTGATCTACAGTCACAACTGCTGGAGAAGCCTAAAAAAAAACAGAAGAAAAAAGTTACAAAATTAAACTTTTATATTTAAATCAATATTTGATGGGGTTTTTTATGTATAGTGAAAACCAATTTTTTGTTAAACGCTTGTTATTTTTAACAATACAATCACACAAGCAAATTGTTCATCAAGACCAAGAATATTTCTAGCAAACTTGTGCTTTTAACAAACCCTATTTCAATTTTTTTGAACACCTTGTACTCACCTAATAAAAAGTTCCATCCCAATAACAAACTTTCTGAGGCGAGATAAAGTGTGTATATTTAAAGAATTTAAATATCCGGAATATAAACCGTACTGTAACTATATTTGATCTGAATTGTACGTGCTAATTTACCACCAAATGTCTTAATGTTTAATCTACATTATATTCTTACTACTCTAACCAGAAAACATTTTAATTTCTAGCCTTCAGAACTTTAAAAATAAGCCTATGTAAGCACACAGCCTCAAATGGAAGGCGTGTTTGTGTAAGCAATGACAGAACGAATGTTACGAGGTTATGATGATTAAATAAACAAATACACTAGAGGAGCTGACCCAAAAGGTGGTGTCAGCATTCCTCAGCTAGAAACCTGGCCAGGAGTACGGTTAGATTGGGAGGGATTAAGCCCCTCTGGGCTGATTACAGAACATCATAACCTAGTGGTAACGCTGCCAGTTTCGGGGTAAGATGCCGGTTCACCAGTATCAGTTTTAGGGGCTGCCGCTCAAGACCAGGGAACCAGGTTCAGCGACCATGGAAGGATCCCCTAGAAGTCAAACAGGCCATTGGGTAAACCTCATAACACCTCGTTTTGTCACATGCTTCCTTATATTCTCTAAGTTCTTTCATTCTAACTTCACTTCTAACATCACATTTGTAATAGCTATAGTAGTAGTATTAAACCTCTTAAAAGTCAAGTCTAATGTAAATCACGAACCCACACAAGTATTCAATATAACCTCACCCTTAACCCTAGCAAAGACATCCTGACATAGACAGATCAACAAACCCACACAAAAAAGATACACAAAGGGGTGGTGACACCTACTACACTCCTTTAAGCTTTTTTCAGGTGGATCTTGTGACAACCGGGGTAAGTCTCTTCATTTATAGTTCTTAGAAATAGTCTATGTTAGGAAATATATGTTTTTAAAACGTTAATAGATATTATATTAGGATAGAAATGATCTTATAGCTCATGTAGCTTAGCAAATGCTACATCAACTGTTTCTATGGTGGGTAGTAAGACGCGGTGCTAATAATAATGTTTCTATGGTGTGAGCGGTTCAGTTTAGTAAAATGTATCCATTATCCTCTTTCCTTCCACTATTTTTCTTCTTTATTTTCTTCCATTCTCTCCCTTGTGGTATTTTTCTTGCATTGCCTACTGGTACTTGACCACTTGATCTCTAGCACTCTCCTCGGTAATTTTTCCTACCATCCTCGTTATGTGCCCATACCATTTCATCTTTGCTTCCTCTACTATCTCATGTACTCCCTTTACCCAAAATGAGCTGTTATTAGACATAATTATTACTTGAGAACAATTCATGAATGTTCATGATATTATAGTATAACATCCCATTATAACTAGAAACGCATATACTTCTTTCAATTACGGAACTATAAATTACAGTAACTTTTCTAAACCTGACCATTCTGACTAATAGCTGGTCTCTACTGCAATCCATGACTTTCACAAATAGCTTGTATGTAATAAGTGAACTTAATATACTCTAGCACAATTAGTTTTAAATTGAGACATCTATAATAACTTGAAACTTGTGATAGATTGGCTTGCCAGTAACAGGCAGATTGGGGTTTAGATCTTGGTCATGTGTACTGGGGGTGGGTTTTTTCTGTTTGACCCCACTATCTCCACACAAACCTGGTACGGCACATTACCTTCAAAAGTCTACCTTTCCAATTTCCCATTCCATCAGCATGATTAATATACGGATAGCTCAAACAAAAAGACCTAATAAGATGAGGTAAAAATACCATATTATTAATAATATCAAATTTTAAATGTAGAAAGTGGACTGAGTCAAATGTCAAGTTAACAGTGACAAGAAAGTGAGGTTGGTGGGGAGCTGACATTATGACTGTGGCGGTAGAACAAGCCCAGAAAGATTTATAGCCAGTATCCTTCCCCTCTTCTGGACTATGGCTTCAAGAGCTAGGTTAACAAAGTATTGCCTTTCAAAGTTACTCTAGTTTCTGCATGCATTAAGCCTAGTGGTATTCAGCTATCTATCTAAGTCTGTGAATAATGTGTCTAAATATAAGTAAGCTTATTTATATTTATAAATACTTACTCATGCCAAGCTGTTAGTTGTATTTCTTTAAATTGTTTGCTTGGGATTGAGTTTTAAGCAAATGGGGCACAGATATGTTAAGTCTCTCTATTAAAGTAGTTAAATATTCATCAAATGTCAATGTAAATCTGTTCTGCTGTGTTGTCTCTTGATACTCACTAACTATATGCAACTTATTGTTATTGTTGTTATTATTATTATTAGCACCGCATCTAACTACTCGTTTGGGTTATACGCACTTACGCTAATGTGTAATGGTAGGGTGATTGTGAGATGAAATGGAGGACCTACAATTTAACGTGGAATCCAAACCAGGTGGAGGCCTGGCATTCCACATTTTCACAAGTTGTGATTAATACACGTCTTGTCAGAGGTGAAGGAAGGGTTTGGAATCAGATAAATATGTGCCAGGACCGAGTATTGAACCCCGGATCCCCAGCACAGAAGTCTGACACCTTACCCCTAGACCACCAGGTCACCTTATATGAAACTACATCTTTAAGGTTTCACTCTTCAAACTTTCCAAGTATAAAGCTTTTCAATATTCACTTGATGAGCATTGAGAGCAGTTTCACAGCATCTTTACAACAAACTTTGCAGTCAATCAGATTCTTGAGGGTCTCTTCCATAGAACAAGCATGAAGCAGAAGTGCTACATTTCCGTCGATAGTGCAGGCGCAGATGGAATGTGTTCCAGATCCTGGAAGCACACACCCTTTAGGGTGCAGCATACAGAATTTAGAGATGCCAATTTTAATGTCGGGTTATTGAAATTTAAAAGCAGGATACAATTAATTCAAATTAGCAAGTAATAATCTTTTTTGAATGTATACATTTTTATAAATACTGACATTATTCTTTTGACCTGGCATGATTTGTGATCACTCATCATCTTGATAAAAGTTCTTCGCCAATTAAACTGTATTTTCACTTAGTGTTTTCCATTTACTTGCTTAGCTAAAGTTATTAATCCTTTGTCTTTGAACTGGTGGGTATCTTGTTTTGTGGACAGCATACTCACCGACACAGAACTCTTCCATGACTTTTTTTTCTGCTCCATTAGGTAAGAAGGAGCAAGTGTCAACAGTTGTAAATTTTCTTGTCAAGTGATTGACACCTCAATTTTTGATTTAATTATACCTACAAGTACATCCATATCATAGGATTTTTTTCTGCACATCTTTCAGCAGTTTTTCGGTGTGCTACCAACTACCTTAATAACCTTGCTTTTGAAAGGAGAACAAGCCGACTTAATCTTTCTTTTTGCATAGGCAGATTTGCTGTGTGATGCAATTGCATGGAATTTAAAATGAGACTTTCTTATCTCTGTCAGGGATGTATTCATTTTCTCTTGTGTTTCTTATTTGTAAATTGATGTTTCTAAATTACGGTACAAATACCTTGGTATCCGTTTCCAGTGTATATATTCAATTCTTGAATGTCATCATTGTAATTTCCAAGTTGTGGTGTTTCTGTACCTTTTCTGTACATGCATCTCTTATCTTCTGTGAAGGAATTTATTCTAAAGGACTGGAATTTGATTGATTTTTTTCTGAAAATGCAAAGATTAGGGCCTGTATTCCTTAGGGCTATTTTTTTCTCTCTTGTGAAACTTAAATGGATCAAAACAACTTGTCTGGTAGGTTTTGTACTACTTCAGGTGGGCCTAAGTTAAACATTTTTACAATGTTCACAAACATCAAACAATCCCCGAGGTCAAAAGTTATTTTTTCTAATTAATTTACTAGTTTCACTTTATTTTCCTACCAAACCTTTCGACAAGCTGTTAAACTGATAGTAAACTTTAAATATAGGATCAAGCACCTTATAAAAACTGTCAAACAAACCAGTAAACTTATTGAAGCAACATACGGTACCTTCACTCAACGATAGCAGATAACCGAGATGGACTAGTAAGTGCATCTCAGTTGAATCCTACACAAAAAAGGACGACTCATGCTCAAACTGATCCACCACCCCTGGCCGCTTTTCTAATGAGTTAGTATAATCGTTGACAAAATTTTGTTTAAAATGAATAATAACTAATTTTATGAAATTGTTTCTTTATTAAATTATTCATTTTAAATAAATGCCAAAAGTTAACACTAAGCAATAAAATCACCTGCTTTGGTGGCCACATGATCTAATGCTCTACTCTCCAGGCTAGACTGCCAACGACAGGGATATCGAGGTTTGAATCTCAGTCGGGTGTAGGCTACTAAGGGTGGTCCCCCCAAAATTGTTTTCCACTCCCTCCAGGCAAATGTGAGGGTAGTATTAATTGGCGCTACAAAAAATAAATTCAATATTTTTAATTACGTTACTATGGAAGTAAGAATCAAAGAGCCAAAGTTATTATTAATGCTTTTTAGTGAGGCTTACTCTATCTAGGTATATTCTGAAAATTGTAAAATGACACCTGGACATGGGAATTGAACCCGGGACTTTTGCTTAGTATGCCAATGCTCTAACTAACCACTGATGAGCTATCCAAGAATCGTCCCATGTCCAGGGTCATTCTTCGCTCATATTTTAAGGAAGAGTCTATGATGGACGTGCGTTTCAGAATATGATATCTAGATGGAGTAATCCTCACTAAAAGCATAAATAATAGCTTTGGCTATTTGATTCTTAAATATGCAATCTCTTACAATTATAATAATTGTACAAATGGCAGCATTAAGCCAACTACCGAGTTGAAGGTGGCTACGTTATCTGATAGCTTGTGATCCTAATAAAATCACACATTTGTAGTCGACGATTTCCGCAAATCTATCATAGAATCTGTCTTAAAATGAGTGGATAATGATCCAGGGCACGAGACGATTCCTGGATAGCTCAGTGGTTAAAGCATTGGCGTACTAAGCCAAAGGTCCCGGGTTTGATTCCCATGTCCAGGTGTGATTTTTCAATGTTTATAATATACTATGGAAGTATAAATTAACCCTACACCAGGTCAAATTATTTCATAAAGGTAATTATTTATTATGATGCCTAGTGCCCATATATATGCCTAATGTGTTTTAAATTATCTGCATTTAGCCAGAATATTGTAAATTATAAAATAAATAAATATATTTGCAGATTAAAATCCCACAAATTTTCTTTCACGGCATTTTAGACTATACTATTAGTTTTAACTAAAAAAGAGAGAGCATGAGCAACTCCTCTGCCTCAGGCCATAGCTTAACTCTCACATATTAAAGCAATTGTTTTACACTAATTATTTCTTAAAAAACAAAACCATTTAATGTTAGTGTCTCTCAGAGATAAGTACGGTTTATTTAACATTTGTTTTCCTTAAATCTACACAATTTGAATGACATCTAGTAAAAATTTGAGTGATGTTGATTATACATAGAGCTATGATATTTTTACTTGAATAGTGCATGCCTTACGAGGAGCCTTGGCAAAACATTTACAAGAATTTTTTTTCAAAACTTTACCATTTTATATTGTAGAAATTTTACATGGATTATCTACTTTGTAAAAACAAGAGAAATAGTTTCATGAAAATCTGAGGTGGTGTGTGTCATGGCCTAGGGGAATTGGCATAGGAGGTCCCAACCAAGTGAACAAGTTATAAATAGGTTAACTGTGCTCCCTAATCTACATAGCCCTCAACCTCCCCTCCAAAATGTGTGAAAGTGATTGTCAATAATATGCAAAAGACTTGGAACAACCAGATTCTCATCTTTTACGTTTGCCTCAGAATGAAGTAACATTAATAACATGGGCTGTGTCTGAATAGTCTGTCCTCTATGCACTTGTGCACTTTACTGCACACTTTAATATAACACGTTTCTGGCACCCCTAAGTACATAGGGTCCATGGTAGTTTTCGGCCAGCAAAGTACAACTAGATCCATCTGGTAACTAATACTGAAATATGCGTTTCTATGGTAACGATATTGAACTTTGATAGTGTTTTGTCAATGGTGACGTATTTAAATATATACATATATTATACAAATTATATATATTGCCCTAATTAATTTACTTATATCTGTAAAATATTATTCTCAAACAAATTTTACTGAAGATCTCATAACTCGCAAAAAAAATCCTATTGAGATAGATTTTCCCACTAGAAAGAGAAATTTAACCGTTTAACATCATGAATATAAACAAAGAAAATACTATAAGAGTTTTATTTAACAGTATGTGAATGTTTTATTCCATTTTCACAAAATATATAATACTTTCATTGAATATAAGAAACTAGTTTAACTAAAGTGCGCAATAAAGGGCAAGTCGTATGCACCCCTTAGGAAAGTGTGCAATAAGGGGTGCAATTGTACACTTTAAGAGCATTCTGACACCACCAAAATCACTTCCGGCCTTTAAGCCAACGCCATTGCAACTTCAAAGAGTACTTGGCTTCCAAGAGCCCTTAGACGGACTATACGGATACAGCCATAGTTCCACAACTACTGCAGTCCAACCAACTTCACAGTAAAGGTCAGGAGCGTCGTGTCAATTTGCTTTTTTCTAGAGGATAATATGGATGACATTACATTTCACATGACCAAACCAAATAATAAGGTACTTTCCTCCCCCCTAGACCCTTAACCATAAAAATAGCACTAGCACAGTCTTTTTTTTTAAATTTTCACTGTATTAATGACATTGGCGTAAAAAAATCATGGATAAGTTACAAAACGTCAATATGTTTTTATAAAATAATGTATCAAAGTTGTATGTTTTCTGTGAAATAAATTCAACATACCAATAGTATTTGAGCAGCAGATTCTAGTTCCGTTAATAATTGACCGTCCATACTTGATTTTGACGCCAAAACCAACACAGTATCTTATATTTTTAAACCATCATTTAAGTGTGTTTATAAACACAATCATAGATAAGGATATATATAATAAAAAATAAAATCTTCCATTATAGATGTTAGCCCCTGAAGTCATGGATAAATAACAAGCCTAAAGTTAAGGAGACGACTGAATTGTATCTCCTCGGAAGAGACTCTCTTCCGGTACTTTTGCCACAAACAGCCCAAATGAAAATCCTGATTTATATATCTTTTAAAAATTGGAATTATATCTCCGAAATCCTGAATTGTATCTCCTCAGAAGAGATTCTCTTTCAATACTTTGGACACAAACAACCAAAATGAAAATCCTGATTTATATCGCTTTTAAAAATTGGAATTATATCTCCGAAATCCTGAATTGTATCTCCTCTGAAGAGACTCTCTTCCGATACTTTACACACAAACAGCCCAAAATGAAAATTCTGAATTGTATATCTAAGTAAATGACCTTAAGTTTTAATTCTTATGCTCATAATATATAAGTAAAGCGGAAACGTTTTAGATTGCTTTAATATGTCATAAGACTGCTATATGAGATAACAAGTGACAAACTTTGATTTGAGCTTAGTACCGCTCATAAATAATAGAGGGCAGCATAGGGTAAAATCAATCAAATTATTGTAAATGAAACAATTTATAGAGGACTTTTGTTTTAGTTTATGTTTGACAAAATTAAAATCACATTGTAATATGTATTTTAACGGAAAACACAGGATTTGTGTATTTATAATTATTATGTCTGTGTATTTATTTACGCATTCTATGAAACCTGTAATGTTTACATCTGTTTTTAATAAATGTATAAATAGTATGTCAAAAGTAAAACCTTAGGGTACTTTTACAATTAAAGATTTAAAAAGAATAGTTTATTTTTTGTTCGTAAACTCCGTATTTTTCAACCACTAGCACTAAAATTTGAAACAAAATTTATTAATTTTTGGGGAAACTAACTCATTAGAAAACATATTATTTACTTTCATATTGAATTTGGGGAGAAGTAAAACTAATGTAATGATTTGTTAGCAATCATTGTAAATCTATATTTTAGTTTTAGATATTCACTGACTGTGTGAATTCTTAAATTAGTGTGGTTTAATTAATTTTGAGCTATTTCCTCCCACCCCCTCCCACCATGCTTCACTTTGACTATAAGACATTGATGAGTATATTATATATCTTTCAATTTCCTGGAGTCCCATTTTAAAAGGTTTAGACACTTATACTTACTTGGATTTAGTATATTCACATGCCTGCCAATGTTCAGTTTTATACCACACTGGAATGTAGTTGTTTCTATCAGCTCTGTACATTATGAGCCTCACTCCTTCATATATAATAATACTAAGTGAACATAAGATTTTTCAGTGATAAACGTTGTCATTTATTAACCGATTTGGACAACACCAGTTTTAAACGATTTATAATTAGGTCAAACAATGCGTGACGGCTTTATTTTGACAAAAAAGGCCAAATCAAATATATATCGAAATTATGGTCCGGCTATTAACTTTATCGTGTCTTATTCGATTTTGACCAACACCGATTTAAACTTTTTTTAATTGTAAAGCAATACATTAAAGTTTTATTTTGTCAATAAGAGTGAGTTAGAGAAAGAGGTTGAGACCACTAAATTTCCAAAACTATTATAAATGAAACTTATCTGTAAAATACTGAAAATTTAACATTTTTAATTGGGATTCCTGTAGAAAATTTAAATTTGGCAGGAATAGAAGTACGATTTCATGTAACAACATTAAGTTTTGAAATTTAGAATTTTTGGACTCTAGTTGAAAACTGAAATTCAAAGGAATGTAAAAGGACCACGCCAAATAACCATCAGATTCTGAACACTTTAATTAATATTAAATGTGATCCCAGCAAAGAGCGTATATAAGGGGGGATTTAATTGGATCATGATCACAAGTTAAATATTTCTTTTACCGCTAATTTTGTTTTCTTTAGCTCGTTATCGCACTGGTTTTGCTAGTATTTATATAGTGTATAATTTAATTACGTTAAATATTGGTTATGACTCTTTTTACTGTGAAACTAACGTAAGAGAAAATATTGATAAATAACTTCATTTTTGCATGTTTTCTATTCTCTATCTCTCGACACCTCAGAGATAGAATTATTGTGATCATAAAAAATTGAACTAAAGATTTTAATAAATGTCAACGTTTCATGACCCTCTGAAACAGGAAAAGTGTTTTTCGCGATGACTTGTGTGTGTGGGTGCGTGTGCGTCTCGGCCTAGAACCGAAACCATTTTAACGATCGGGTTAAAACTTGGTATCTAGTATTTTCATAGGGTTCCCCCAAGTAAATTTTGGAATTAAATATCGAGCCCTAAAATTAAGGTTACTGTAGCTTATTATTATTATTAGCACCGCGTCTTACTACCGGTTCGGGCTGTAGGCACTTACGCTCATGTGAAATGGTAGGGTGATTGTGAAATGAAATGGAGGACCTGCAGTTTGACGTGGGATCCGAACCACGGTGGAGGCCTGGCATTCCCCACACTCACAAGATGACTTGTCAGAGGTGAGGGAAGGGTTTGGTAATCAGATAAATCTGTGCCAGGACCGAGAATTAAACCCCGGACCATCAACACAGAAGTCCGACACCTTACCTCTAGACCACCAAGTCACCTACTGTAGTTTACTGATGGGGTAAAAGAGAAATCTCAATTTTCTCAAAATTCGCTTTAATGATTTTGATTACATCTTTTATATAGGCATTGTTTAATATTAAAAACAAAATTGAAACTCTCACTTCCCCGGGTAAATGACTTTGAGGGTATTTTTTACAGAAGCGTGACTTTCCAAATTTGATCATATCTTTGTAACTATTTGAGATACGAAATAAAATAAAAAATTCTAAATATATTTTTATAGGGCATATAGTTTCTGGGTTATAAGTCAAATATTTAATCTTTTTATTACATTTGTTAATTGTTATGTTCTTTGTATATCTCACCCGCCTCGGTGGCGTAGTTGGCTAATGCGCTAGTCGTGTTGAGCTCGACTGCTGAGGTCGTGGAAATTGAGGTTCGAATCTCGGTCGGGTGAACTGAGGTTTTTTTCCCTAAATGGTTTTCCACTCTCACTCCACGCAAATGCGGATTCACTTCTTCTAATTCAACCTTCCCAATTCCTAATCCATTAGCGTAATTAGTACTTAGAAGCATATAACCCGAACGGGTAGTAAGACACGGTGCTAATAATATATTATTTGTATATCTCCAAAATCAAGCGATCAAAACAGCTTTATAGAATTTTTTTACAATTTGATACATTTTTGTGCTCTGACACCTGACCTATTTGAATTTTTTCATTATTTCTCCAGGAACTACATTTTCTTAAAATTCACCTTACTTAAGACCACTAAGATTTAATCATAATACCATTGATGACTGATGAGTGATCCTTTAGTTGGTAATCATTTTATCAACAAATAATTGATGGTCATAAAGCGCTAGAACAGTCATCATGACAAAATGCCTACCAGACCAGTTGCCTAGGAGGTGGGTATTAGTTTTAAACTAGTGGTGTTCTATAGATTACTAGCGATACCAGTTAAAATGAAATGTTGAAGGTCATGACGCTGTCCATGACAGGGGGGAAGAATAGTTTTGGATTTGAAGAGTGGGGGAAACCAGACTAATCACCCTCTAATGCTACCCTCCAGCTTGTTCGTTGTTAGGAAGGGAGGAGGAGGGAGTTATCATTGACTTAGATAAGCCCGGCTGGATTCACTGAATCGTTGTAGTATGGGAATTACCTTTTTATGAAAATAAAAAACTTATTATTATTATTATTATTATTATTATTATTATTATTATTATTATTAGCACCGCGTCCTACTACCCGTTCGGGTTGTACGCACTAACGCTAATGTGTAATGGTAGGGTGATTGTGAGATGAAATGAAGGACCTACAGTTTAACGTATGTCTTGTCAGAGGTGAAGGAAGGGTGTGGTAATCAGATAAATCTGTGCCGGGACCGAGGATTGAACCCCGGCCACCAGCACAGAAGTCTGACACCTTACCCTTAGACCGCCAGGTCACCCAAAAACTAATTGAAGGTATTTTATATAATAACTTAAATGCGCTTTTTTAACTTAGCTAATTACCGACTAATTACGTCAGCGCGTGAATGACAAACTAGCTTACTTTATAACATTCACAACGAGGCCCCCAGCAGTAAAACCATCACTACGAGAGGAAAGTTGCAATTATATTAATGATAATTTTGTCGAATGAGCAGGGAATCGAACCAAATATCCTTATTTCAGAATAAGACTCATAAGAAAATAATTATCAACTTGGTTATATGGTGTTAGTTACTTTAGTAAATATATTGTTTAATAAAGACAAATAAATACATAGAAAACTCAAGTACATTTTACGTTTTTCATTAACAGTTAGGTCGAACTTCAGATCTAATTTAAATTAATTGGGAGAGGTTTTAATCCTACCAATCGATTAAATCATTGTAAAGGCCTTGTTTTAAATTATGATCTAAGAAAATTCATCAACAAAATATGTGTAATTTTGTGTTGGCTTCCCTCGGCTTTAAGAATTTATAGACCAAAAGCCCTCGCGTCTTTTAAGGCAGCCCTTTTTTTGTAGCGCACATGTTTTTAAAATTATTATTGTATGGACTGCAAAATTTAGAATTGTTAAATTATCTATTTAGAGTTGGGTACTTGAGATTATTAAGAACTAGTCAATAAAATAAAGTTAAGTAAACTCATGGTTTTATAAAAGTGAGAATACATCAAAGTTGTTTTAGTGTTATTTTGTTTTCTCGGGTAGTAAGTACGAATTAAGTTTAAATCTTTGCTCCGACAAGTTAGTGGATATTTAAGGGTGTTGGAGAGGTTCAAAAATTCAACTTTAAAAATTTTTTACTTGTGATCAATAGTTATACGTTATTATGGTATCTTTATTTCTATGATCTATTCTAATTCAAGGGTTGAGAATGTGTGGCTCCAGAGCCATATGCGGCTCCTAGCCAGAAAAATTGCTACTCTCTTCATGAAATGTAGTTGCTTAAATATACAAATATAAGCCGTTCAGTGTTCTAATATAGCTATGATTCCCAACCTACCCTTCAAGGTGACATTTGTAGCAATGATTAATTCATAGCTATTAATACTGTTACTGCTCTATGCATAACATTATACTCAGATTCTTAAAATAATCCAAAATCCATATTCGAGATAATAAATATACATAAATTACACTAAATACATTATCTCCAACTTTATATTTCTAAAATAGACTATATTTGGCACTATTTTGAATTTTATGGTTATATTAAGCCAATTGTAGTAATTTCACGGAACATTAAAAACAACGCTGTGAAACATTATTGGAATATGCCTAATACCCAGAATTGACAGCTATAC
The DNA here is from genome assembly GCA_901482245.1 of Timema douglasi. NCBI lineage: Eukaryota > Metazoa > Arthropoda > Insecta > Phasmatodea > Timematidae > Timema > Timema douglasi. The sequence continues at coordinate 29,976 of CABEEJ010001098.1, read as the reverse complement.
AAATATAAATCAAGAAGCACTGGGTTTAGAATTAATTCCTGAAATATTGCTTCTTAGACTCCGACATTATCAATGTTCAATTTTAAGATGAATATCATACAGTTGTCACAACCCTGAGCAATGTTGGGATTTTTGTTTTGATTTACATAACTTTCTTTGACGGACATAACTTAAAGCGTTGGCCTAGCAAATATGACGTAATGAATTAGAAATATTGAACAAGAGTGCTGATTACTCACAACAATGTTACTCTAGTTGGGAGTAAAGGGACCTGACTGGGCTAAAAGTCTATATTTTGTTGACATTGGGGCTGACAAATTATCATCAATTTTGGAAGTAATTACGCTGCCTGAAGCTGGACCATAGCAGACTAAATCTTAGGGTCATCAGTAGAACTTGTGTTTAGAGGGCAACTGTCGGGCCCAAGGTCTCGAGTTTGAGTTCTGTAGGTGGTCGCGAGCCGTGTCGGTCATTCTATCAGTCTATGTTTTCACGAATAAGCCAGTTCTTCCACGTGCGCGATCGTACAATCTCTAATATTTATTTTATAATTAATTTAACATCACATTTTTTAATATCAATTCGTAACCCTGCGTATTATTTCTAACCCTTACAACCACCTTACCGGGACCTTGCCCAGCTAACCCCTCACGAAAGCTATCCTGACAGATCCAGCCCAAAGGAGTTGGTGACACATTGAAACTAATGAGTTTTCAAAAGTAATAAATACAAATATATAACAAAACCTTAATATTTATATCTATAATAATAAACATTAACTACCAGAGTAGCTATGTTTGTCATTTTTGCTTTCTCGTTACCTTATAGGTAGAGAAAGTATTGTTATCGTAACAAAAATCCAACTAACTTAAGATTTTGATGAATTTAGACGTTTCATGATCCCCCCGAATCCAAAAAAGTTGTTTTTGGATTTCTGTCTGTCTTTATGTCTGTTCGTATGTCTGTACCTCGGAGTAGACCCTAAACTATTTTACCGATCGGGCTAAAACTTGGTTTCTAGTGTTCCCATAAGATTGCCTCAAGGTGTTTTTGGAATTGGATATCTACCCTAAAATTAAGGGTAGTTTGCTGAAAGGCGAAATGAGAAAAAACAATTTAATTAAAACGATCTCTAACGATTAAGATTAAATTTCATTTCCAACATGTATCAGTATTTTAAAAAAATGGCTACAGTAGCTAGTGGGTAGTATGGGTACACTACGTCACGGCCCGCATACTTTCTAAATCCGTACCGTTATTCCCCCTCCTCCTTCCCCCCTCTGAACTTCTTTCCCGCTCCTCCTGCCATCCTCCAAACCTCCCCACTACAGCCCCCAACCCTGACATGTTGGTTCTTGCTGATTAATGATTAATGATTGTTAATTAATTATTTCTAATTAATTATTGTTAATTAATTATTTCTAATTAATTATTGTTAGTTAATTAATTGGTAGGATAGAGGTGTTGGAGTTTTTATTCATCGCTTAGAACCTCTAGCAAGCGCTGTCTTATGTTGAATGAACATTGGTTCCTCCGTCACAAGGCCCTGTTGGAATGAACATCTCCTGACGGCCTTTAAATTATTAATTGATTTATGCTAATTAATTAGTGGCTAGGATTGAGGTGTTGGAGTTTTAGGGCGTTTTAGTTTATTTTGGGGGGAGCATGAGGCAGCGGCACGACCCTAGTGCTACGGCTATCGGGAGTATATTGAACATTGACTCTTCTGTCACTAGGCTCTGTTCCGGAACAAGCAATGGCACGTGGTGGTAGTGTGTTGTAATCGGTTCACCTGCCTTGAGACCCCCACCCCCTCCTCCTTCGCAACCCTCCCTTTCACTTTTAAACGGTCTGGCACTGGAATTTCCTCCTACCCCCCAGAGCCGGGGTTGTTCCACCTGAATTTCCCCAGAGCCGGGGTTGTTCCACCAGAGTCTGATGAACCAGACATTAACCTCGACACATCAAGGAGTCGTTGCCTTGAATCACCCCCTCCCTTCCCCTAGTCCGCGGAAAGTACCGTTGACAGCCAGTTCGACTAGCACATTTCATGAATGTAGACATGCAATGCTAAACGGCTCCACCACCGCGTCTTCTACCCCATCGGTTCTAATAAAGTATAGGTCTAATTGTAAATAACACACACACCCTGTGCGTAGCCATGCGTGATTCAAATCCTGAGAATGACCACATGGTTTAAGGTGCTACTCGTGCAATAGACTAGACCGCTAAAGATGGGAGGAAACCGGGTTTTGATCCCTGTCAGTATAGCTGGAAGTTATTAACTGATCACATGGTTTAAGGCGCTACTCTCACAATAGACTAGACTGCTAAAGATGGGAGGAAACAGGGTTTTGATCCCTGTCAGTATAGCTGGAAGTTATTAACATAAAGAACCGAGTAACTTGTCGCGGAATCTAACACCGACCTTCCCGTAATTACCTATACCTGTAATAAAAATAAGTGCCGAAATCATATTAGGTGTTAAAGGACAAGGGCCTCCTCGCTTGAATGTACCTTCATCTAAGTGAAGTGAGGGTGGGAAACCCAGGGTGAATGAAAAAATACTCGTTGGACAGTTTGTGACCTCGAGGTCTAGAAGGGTACCAAAGGAAATCTATCTCAATTTTCCCGAGTAACTTGTCGCGGAATCAAACCCCAACCTTCCCGTAATTAACTATGCCTGTAATAAAAATATTAAATGAATTTTATTTTTCAGAGAACATGACCAATTAATAATAAGTGTTCTCATGGCTAATACAATATTCCATTGTCTGAAATCGCACTTTCAACGGCCTCTCTTATTAAAATAATCGGGGGAGCTGAATTGTATCCATTCTGAATGGTAGCCATTCAGACATTTCTTAAACAAGCACCACAAATAAAAAGTCTGATTTGTATCCATTATCATAATACCCACAAAATCCTGAATTGTATCCATTCTGAATGGTAGCCATTCAGACAGTTTTCAAATAAACGACTTTAACAAAAATCCTGATTTGTATCCACTGTAATTATTTGCATTAGATCCACAAAATCCTGAATTGTATCCATTCTGAATGGTAGCCATTCAGACATTT
>CABEEJ010001098.1:0-22382 GCA_901482245.1 Timema douglasi | reverse complement strand
TGCCCTTAGTCTGGCCCAGAAGTATGAGTCATAATACCAAAGATATTAGGTATCTATTTATAGGTTATGTGTCTTGCTATGGGCAGGGGTGGTGAAAGGAGAGGCTCTCGGATTGAAAAGGTATAAGAAAGTTGAATAATAAGAAAAATTATGTTGTGAGAATTTGTCAGGGTCAAGCATTTATAGTTAAATGTTTATTTCTATAGAAATAAGATAGTGGGTGGAAAAAGAATGAAATATCAGGTGTACTACAAATGAGGTAGAAATTAAAATAAGTTAAAAAAATACACAAGCATGCAGGTGAATTCACCAATTAAATAGACACAAAATATGATTTTGACGTAAGAGGAATTAAAACAGAATTTTAAATAAAATTAAAATTGTATATTTATTATTTCTTAGGTCATATCGGGAATTATACCTGGTCTAGGCCTGCCAATAATTATATTGTTGAATAGAGGATAGTTGGGACCGTCACGGCTCAGCTATGTGCACGTGACACAAATTCTGTTTTGGAAGCTGTAGCACCTTAAAAAAAAGTGTAAACAAGGATTTTCCTGAAAAAAAAATCCTCTATTTCCTCAAGCTTTGTTCAAATTGCTCAGATGTATAGGGTTTAGACCTATGTACACTTATATTCTTAAATAGAAAATCGAATTTCCTATCAGGGTCCCTCTCTGATCTCTTGACACAAATTCTGTTTTAGAAGCTGTAGCGCCTTAAACAAAACGTGTAAACGAGGATTTTCCTGAAAAAATCTCGTACTTCCTCAAGCTTTGGTCAAATTTCTCAGATCTCTATGGTGTAGGCCTATGCACACTTATATGATTAGATAGAGAATTGAATATCCTATCAGAGCCTCACTCTGATCTCTTGACACAAATTCTGTTTTAGAAGCTGTAGCGCCTTAAAAATAGTGTAAACGAGGATTTTCCTGAAAAAAATACCGTACTTCCTCAAGATTTGGTCAAATTGCTCATATCTGTAGTGTCTACTTCTATGCACACTTATATGGTTAAATAGAAAATTGAATTTCCTATCTGGGTCCTGCTCTGTGCTCTTGACACAAATTCTTTGATAGAAGCTGTAGTGCCTTAAAAGAAACGTGTGAAGGAGGATTTTCCTGAAAAAAAAATCCCGTACTTCCTCAAGCTTTGGTCAAATTGCTCAGATCTGTAGGGTCAAGGCCTATGCACACTTATATGTTTGGATAGATAATTGAATTTCCTATCAGGGCCTCGCTTTGTCCTCTTGACACAAATTCTATTTTAGAAGCTGTAGCGCCTTAAACAAAACATGTAAACGAGGATTTTCCTGAAGAAAAAAAACCCCGTCTACTAATCCCTTCTTTCCTTACTTTTATTTGTACTCAAAGCGAGAAGTTAAGTGAGAGTGAAAGGTAATGATATTGCCTCCCTCTTTAACCAGACCGTCATGAGCATGACAAACCGATAGTGCTACGATCTATAGGAATACATCTGTCCCTAGCAGCCTGTGCACACCATTAATACAATGAAGACTCAAAATGACACAAACTAAGCAAACATTTTCTTGTCACTTCTGACCAAAACACACTTCATTTTTTAAACGTGTTGTTTGATATATTATGTATATACTCACACATATGATATCAAAGTCTATTTTTTTAACCCAACAATGTTCAATTGGCTACTGTTATATATTAATAAATTAAAATTATCTTCTTAATGTTAAGTCTGACTACACACATATATAAAATGTAGTAGCGCTACGCTTATGGTTAGAAACTGCATGAACCAGAATGACCATACCTATACATCTTACACCTTGATTATGGTCAATTTCATTGAAGACAACTTTTTTATAGATTTGGCAATAATTTATTAAAATTATCAATTTACAAATTATCACTAGTCACTACCGCATCTCTTCATTTTACAAGTCATCTTATCTTATCGACGTTCTAGAACAAAGTTTAACATATTGTTAAGAATTCAGGATTATAACATCACTAGCAAGCTTAGTTCTGCTTTTCACTAATTATGACTAAAGCTGTTTGCGTCTTGAATGGAGAAGTGGTGAAAGGAACCATTTATTTTGAACAAGAGGTAAGTTTTCAACATAATATTAACGCCAGACTTAAATCAGGTATACTTGCATGGATATTAAAATTTGGCTGGGTAGATAACGGCTGTATCCGAATAGTCAAGTACACTTGATTTGGTGACTTTACATGCACTTGAGATCGAAGACTGCAACAGACTATTTAACAGCAAAATAACCTTTTCACACCCTCGAGTCCGCAGTGGTGCTTCCTACCAATGATCTTGGAAACTATTTTAAATGCCATTTATCAGCCCGAATTAGCGTAGGCCACTTAAAGATTTGTGGTGACTTACTTTCACTCCACATGAGTAATTATCCAATCCAACTCTACAACACTACAAAACAACCTGTATATTTAAAGTACGTTATCAAAGATCACATTAACCTACGAGTTCTATTTATAGCAGACGAAAAATTAAACAATTGCCAACTAAACACAGCATCGGCATGTCAAGGATAACTTGCTGTCGCCCTTGGACTCAAGAGCATGTGAGGGGTGCATTAGCATCGTGACTATTCAAACGGATCTACCCTTGATCACTTGGTTGCTAATGCAACTATCAAGTGAACGTCAAGGGTTGATGGCGTGTGAAGTAGACTATTCGGATACAGCCATTGTCTAACCTACACTATCTTTTGAGAAACTACTTTTTTAATAAAAAAACGTCAAGAGTTATTATTTACCTAAAACAGTGGTTTTGAGGTAAAGTGCTCAGCAAAGGACCCAATGTTAGTGGTTTCATATTCAGCCAGAGTCGACTGATTTTTCTTGAGTGATAAGAAATCTGCAACTCATAACTTCCTTCAGAAGGGAAGTTAAGCTGTCAGCCCAGTGTCGATTGTGGCATATTAAGAACCCTAGAAGGTATGTGGATATACCTTTATTGGAAAAATTGGTAGGTCCTTATGTTCTCGCTCATAGATTCGGTCGATTAAGAAAGTGCACGTTAAATATCATAGCCTACCTCAAATTTGAAAACAATCGGCCATTTAAATAGTTTCATTCATTGAATAGTTAAATAATTAATCAATTTCAACAGACTACTAAAATATTTAGGTGTCAAATCCCTGATATCTTGGGTTCTGCTTTAGCCACAAGATACTCCCATAGCATCTTTTCATGGAAATAACTAGAGGTCTACTCTTGGTGTACTAAATTGTTTTTTAGTGATTTACTTGGCAGGCCAGGTTACATCTTCTCCAGCACCACATTTCAAAGCTTATAGACTATATACCTTATAATGTATAGAAGTGTATTTTTTAAGGGAAAAAGGAAGTAGTTCTTGCTTATTTGCTTAGAAGACAACTCAGTTCTCGTAAGAGAAATATAAAAAAAAATGGAGTGAATGCAATTTTATTTTATTTTGCCATGTTGCTGGTACATCCATATTCATATTGCAAACATTACCAAAATATATAGGCAATATAGAAGGAGCTCACTAGCAATGTCTTTAATTCATTGAACGCTAGAATGCTTTTTTCACTAATATCAGATATTTGTACACCGTAGGCTGGATAGGAACGTTATTTGAAGATATGGTTAATTTGAGTTGTTTAACCCGCATTGGTGGTTGAATGTTAGACTGAATTGCTACTGATTGGGAAATTGAGGTTTTAATCTGTCTGGTATACCGAGTGTGGTTTTTCTTAAATGGCTTCCTGTTCTCCTCATACAAATGTGAGTAGAGTTCCTATAAAATTCTACCTTCATTTATATCATTAGCGTACAAAAATTAATGTAAGTACAGTCAACTCTGGCTATAATGAACCTCTACAGACTCAGATATTTGATTCATTATGCCCGAAGTTCCTTGAAACCGATTTAAAAATTAATCTGAAAATAGTGGGCTAGTGACAAACAAAATAAGAGTTCAAATACAATCGTTCTTTATCGAAATCTAGTAATTAATCTTAAAAAAATCGGTTATATGCTATTATTTGCTGTATACAGTTTTAACTAATATTATTTCCAGATCCTTCTCTAAAGTCTGTACTTTTTCCACACTTGATTCCACAATATCCATGGATTCAAAAAACTACACCAAGTAGAAAAGTCTAATTTTTTGAGTTTCATATAGGCCTACCTTCTCGAAGAAAGGGATTAGTGAAAACGATAATTACTAAATGGTCACAGACTGCACTTTACTGTCCTGTAACTCGTATGGTATTAATACAATTCAGAAGACTGCCTGCGTTTTACTTAACATTAAATAAACAATGTCCCTTCTGTTTAGTGTACAAATAAAAATAATTAAATGTTGGTAAAGCCACCAATCCTATACATAATATACAGTGAAAATGTAAACCAAATTATTGTAAAATAAGAGCAGAAAAGGTATGTTCTCCAAGGAGAAAATGCAAGGAATTCATACAAATCTTAAAGCTATTATTTTTGTCACCTGGACTATTTTTGAAAATTATATGCATCTATTTGGAGTGCTTCCTGCCCAGAAAATTTTTAAAACTGGATGTCTCTAGAAACTATTTGGAGGTGTCCTCACCTCAGTCACTTGGCACATTTCTGAAAATTAAATATCTTTAGAAGTTATTTGCAGATTTATTAAAGTCTTTTAGCTTCATAGTCAATAATATCAAGGTGTGAACTATATCTAGAAGGGGCTAATTTATTCTAAGAGGGGCAACCACCCCTTCTCTACACTCCACTTATCATTTTCATTGTCCCTAATTTGAAGTTGTCCTTTACCCACTTTTTTGAAATTATACTCTTTTAAAAGATATTTAGAGTAGTCCCCCTACAAATTATTTTGAAATTTGGATGTTCGTAGAACCTATTTTGAGTAGCGTCCTTCAGAAATTTTTTAAAAGTTTGGATGCCTCCAGAAGCTATTTTTAATAGTCCTCAATCAGATTACTTTTTTAGATCGCCTTAAAGCTATTTGAAGGGGTTTTCCTCCAAAAATGTTTAAAATTTAGATACTTCCAGAAGCTATTTAGACAGCTCCTAGCTTGATTTTTTTTTTTTCTTCTTTTTTTTTCTTCTTTTTTTTTCTTCTTTTTTTTTCTTCTTTTACTATTTGAAGTGGTTTTCTTTGGAAAACTTTTGATAATTGAATGTGTGTGTGTGTGTATATATATATATATATATATATATATCTTTATATATATATATATATATATATATATCGTCACCCGAGAATGCAAGTGTTCTATGTCCAATTTTTCCCTTTTGTATAAAAGAGCATTGAAGTTTGACCTTGTGTATAAAACCAATGTTACTAGGTGACAACTCGAGCTTGTATATTCTTTAGTAATTATTTAATAGTCTCAATTTCACCACAGGTGGATCATATGCATTCTAAATAAACGTTAACACCAAATATCTCAAATTTAACCATTTTGGAGATAGAACACTTGCATTCTCGGGTGACGAATTATGTATGTTATTTTGAGGTTAATGCAATATCTTCCAACTTCATATTCGATAATATCAGAGGATTTAAAATGTATTTAGGGGTGGTGGGATTGATTCCAGCTAAGATTATTTTCAGGGGAACGATGCCCTTCTTGCCCCCACACCCTTCGGTTATACCACCACAGATTGCAGTACTACACACATTTATTAGATGAGTCAATGCAAAAAAAAAAAAATGCTGACCATCTCCTGTTGGGAGACTTTACCACGATCCACCATAGACAGGACCTCTCCCTCCCCACTAAGATCAAGGGTACACCCATGATTTACTATACATTCTCAACGTAAATTTTTTAAAGGTCTGGATCAAAAGGCCATTATTTTACGTGTGATGTGTGCTCAGCTACAAGTAGAGATTAGGCAAAATAAACAGTAGTATGCATAGGCCTATACATTTACAAAAGGTGATTCACCCAGTGGCGGTGGAACTTTATTTGTGTAGGGGTGTATACGATTTTTTTAAAGGAATTTTCTCCCAAGTAAAAGGAGATCTGGGGACTCAACACCATAGATTTTGTGAAAATAGAATACCCTTAGAATCCATTTCGAAAGGTCCTTGTCCAGTATTATTTTGAAAATTAAACTCCTTTCCAAGATATTTGGAGTGATCCTCCCCTAGAACATTTTTGAGATTTGGATACCCCTAGAAGCTAATTATAGTTTTTCTTACCTAGAATATTTTTAATTTAATTTTTCCAGAATATATTTAAAGTGGTTTTCCCCATGGCAAATGTTTAAATGTTTATGCCCAAAAAACTATAGTGGTCCTCGCCTTTAAATTCTCTAATGATGGCAAAATTTAAGAACATTTCCCGGGATTTCTCCCAATTTTACTTGTGAGTGGCCACCCTGAAAATATTATTTGCGGTATATCCCTCACAATTAACTACTAATAACACTTATATCACCTCCTGACAAAATTTTACTTTAGCTCTATCCCTCACAATTTATTACAAGTAACACTGTTATATCACGTCCTAACAAAATATTACTTTATATAGGCTAATATATCTGTTGCCAGCAGCAGTGTTTTGTTTTAATCTCAAACAAGTTCAAGATACCTATTTAGAGCCAAATCGTCAAAGTCATTTTTTAAATATTTCAAGCTTTTGAAAAAGCAATCATCGGTAAACTACCCACAAATGACAATTTATTCAAAAAAACAAGTAAGCTTATACAATGCTATTTGTCATGTCAGACATTCCCAAGATACCAATTTGGAAATGAATCATCAAATATATTTTTAAAATATTTCAAGTTTTTGAAAAATCACTATTCAACAAATTTTTGACCAAAAACCAACTAACCTATACATTATTTGTGATATCAATTACTCGCTAGGTATGCATTTTAACCAAAATCTTTAGTTCCAGTTCCGAAAAAAAATTGCATTAAAAATCTCTCATTTGTAAACTATCCTTAATTTGAAGGCTAGGTTCAAAATAAAATAAACGTTGAGATATTGTCCTAAAACTTCTAGATATCAAGTTTGAAAAAATCAATCAAACCGTATTCGATCTGTGGCCAGTGACAGGTTGACAGACAGACATGGAGACAAACAGAATTGTGAAACTAGTTGTTTGAGTTTATAAAAAAAGTAAAAATTCATCAATATCTTGAAATCAATTTTTTTTTTTCAGTATTACAATACTTTATCTTGATATGAGTAAGTAAAAGAGTGGTTACCCTGGTATGTGTTTGGACACTACTCTGCAACAAGAAAACTGCTCACTGAGAGCTGTCTGTCAATTCATGTGTAGCTAACATTGTATCACCTCTCTCTAACACCAACACTCCTTATTGAGAACTGTCTGGTTTATTAGTAATTCATGTGTAGCTAACATTGTATCACCTCTCTCTAACACCAACACTCCTTATTGAGAACTGTCTGGTTTATTAGTAATTCATGTGTAGCTAACATTGTATCACCATTCTCTAACACCAACACTTGCTTAGTGAGGAAGTAGTCTTGATACTTCCTAGTTTATAAACTAAACATTTTAATATGACAAGGTTTATACTATGCTTCCTAATCTAGACACCTACTACATCATGCTTGTTCCATTCTATCTTGGTCCATCAAATTTAGCCTTTCGTTAAACCAGTGGCGTGCCCAGACATTTCCATCAAGGGGGCCACTGGAAATTTACCAAGCTCCCTCCCATATCATCGAATTATTAGTTTTTTAAATCAGATGTCTCTAAAAGCTATTTGGAGCTGCCCACCCCCAGATAAAAAAAAATTGATTCCTCTCTAATTTATTTGGAGTTATCCTTACGTGGATTTATTTTAATTAGATGCTTCTAGAATCTTTAGGTTAGCTTCATAAATATTTTCAATTGTATTTAGAGTACAATGCGTTCTTCTCCCACCAAATAGTTACTATTTTAATGGTGTGTGTGTGCACGCATGCACCTGGCTCATTGAATACAATATTTGGAGCAACATTAGGGGGTGCCATGGTGTATCTGGCTGCCCTTGTAGACATGCCAATGTAAATCATAATATCTGACATGTACCTTCTTCAACATGTAGGCCTACATGTACAGTTTCAATACTAGCTTGCATAGTTTCAGATTTAAAAAAAGCAAGTAAATTTTTTACTTTAGTCTCTTTGTTAGCCTATATGTGTACTACTTTTAAAAAAAGGAATGAATACCAACACACTAGCTGCAAAATTAATTTGAATAAAAAACTAATAATAATGAAAAATTAAAATTTTGAACGCAAAAAACAAGGTTTCTAGACAAAAACCTCGATTCTTTATTATTAAAATTCCATCCCACATGGATATATTGAGGGTTGAATCCTGGTTGGGTGTACTAAAGGTGGTTTTCTCTAAATGGTTTCTCACTTTTCTTCAACGCAAATGCGGGTATATTTCCTCTAAATTATGTTTACTCAACCTTACTACACTAATGTAATTAGTTCATGTGAGTATAGCCCAAATGGTTAGGTACTATGTAGGGCTAAGAAAATAATAACTATCGTTAGTCATTACTAACATGGCAAATGTCTTACCTTTGCGATGCCAATCTCTTGTTTTTTATATTTTTCTCAGCTCATTGTAGAGATGTCCAGTACTTCCATAATTTCTTTAAATTGTGAGTAGCCTGTTCCAATTGGAACACTGCCCCAATAAACAGCATAATTGAATTATGTATGTGTGCGGGTTGTTTTTAGGTAATGCATTGCTTACCATCACAATTGTAACAAAAATAAACCAGAGTAAATTCAAGCCCATTTCTTATTTCCTTTTCTAATTTATAGTGACCTAACGTATACAATTTTGAGCGGTCGCCTAATTTAGTGAGCTGTTTAGAGAGAATCTTGTGCCTTTTCATTATTTTCTATCACAAGTGGCGGTAAGGTATTCTCATTACTATATTCATATTTAGAAATAGTATTTTCACTAACAAGTGAAGGATGTTCCACATCCGGTGGTAAATCCTCCAATTCATTTTCATCAAAATGTATGTCTCTGCCTGCATATCTTTGGAGCTGGAGGTTCCTGGAGTTGGGTCTTCACTTTCTTGGACGCAAGTTCTAAAACCATTAAATATATATTTTACAAAGTTATTTATTTCTTTCAGAACTTCTTACCATCCGTCTAAGCTATTCGCAATAATTTATTATAATAGGGTAAGAGTGAGTAAAGTAGAATAGAAAGGAATTGTACCGCGTTTGTGTGGAGGAAGAGTGGGAAACTGTTACTAAAAGAAGCTTTAGTAGATTACACCAAGCCAGAATTCAAACCTTGACCTCCCGCTCACTAACAAACCAGAAAAACGTGTAATTTACTCAGCATACATACTGATTAGGGTTTATAATTACTAACCCATAACATATAAATAATATAATAATACAATCAACACCTTAGATTTTGTGTATATCTAAGGACTATTTTAAACTTTAGGTAGCCAACATACTCGATTACAAAAACTAGCCATCATTTCCGTTTGGAACCAATTTAACTGGCCACATTTCATTTACAAGACTGTACATTTTTTTTTTACAATTTATTTATCAACATAAAAATATTTGGCACACTTGCAGAATTTTTTTTAGAAAATAAACAAATAAAATACGCCTAAATATACTTTAACAAACACAAAATACAAATATTATTTGTAATATTTTCAAACTACAGTTGCCTTTTAAGTGATTAAAATTTGTTTCCGGTGAATTATGATTCTTCTTTTGCATACTTTACTTGGAAATGAACGAGGCTTAGACATTTTGTTGTACACAGTGAAATTCACATAAAAGTTGATTAATATCAAGGCCATAGTTGGGAAATTTTATGAACAATATATATGGCTTTATTTATGGTTTAAACAATACCAAACTTAAGGTACAAGTACAAATTAGGGTCTGTGTTACCATAAAAAACACTTCAGAGAGCATCCAGAGGTTTTTAATATTTAGAATTTTTTCTAGCTTTCGGCAGCTATGGTGTTATGTTGCCATAAAGAATACTTCAGATAGCTTCTAAAGGTGTTTAATACTTAGAATTTGTTCTATTGTTCTAGCCTGAAATTATTGGCTGGCTACGACCTTGATTAATATAATTACATTTATACCAGTTAAATGGTAGCCTACACTCAAACTAAAATATAAAACTAAACAATGTCAAAGAATACTGTTAACAATAGACTGTACAGATTTCACACATTATATAGCTAACAGGCAAGAACAGTCCAAAATATCAGAATATTACTCTTTGTATGTTTTTGTACCTCAATACTTTTTTTTAGCTGGTTTTGAAAAGTTTGCTAATGATCTTCATTCCCCTCATCACTGCCCGCCCGCTGCTGTCAATCAAAACACAAGTGGTCACCTCTTCCTGTTTGGTTCTCAACGATACGGCCCAGTTTGGCTGTATTTATTTCTATGAAAATAATGTAATTTTGGGAAATTTCCTCTCCAGTTTTGAAAATATGATAGTAACAATTGTATGGAAAAACGTCAAATGACCCAGTATTTATGGCTAAATAAGAAGAGTTAAATTTAATTTCAAAATACAAAGTAGTTTTCTATTAGGAAATTTGTTTGTAAAAGAACGAGACAGTCTGCCCCCGATTCAATTTCATTATTTATTATATAAAAATAAATATGTTGGAAAATATGGTACAGACCTTGCCTAAAATATGTTTACCATATAGTATATACTATCCATCCATCCATAAAAATATTAAGGCTTTTTCTTGTATTACTTAATACATGGTGACGAATTAGTATTAAGTTAAATTAAGCATTATAACTATTTAAACAAAAAATACATAACAATTTTGCTCTATTATTACTTATTTTAATGTTTTTATTCTATTAAAAAGGCTCACAACCATAAAAATAAGAAAATAAAATAAAATATCACTCTTGCACAACCTTAAGACCAACCCTTCCCTCCTTCCCCTTGCATTCCTTTTCCACATTCCTTACATTCAATCAAGCTTTGTGCTGCCTAGACAAGATCTCAGTTAGAGAATCGGTGCCGGCAAGTCTACCCATCTAAAAAGTTATGTTTTTAAATAATTATGTTGTTAAATTAACATTATGTGGGCTGGGGCCAATGATCTAGGTTCACCGTAGCCGAATGTTCACTAAAACCTGAGACTGTATGTATATATATATATATATATAAACACCTGAAAAGGTACAAAGATGCTACAGATTTTTTTTTCCAGCTGCATCTTACTACCCGTTCGAGTTATATGCTTATTACGCTAATAGTCTTAGGGATTATGTAGGATATATTAAGAGGAAGTGTACCCGCATTTGCATGGAGGGAGAGTGAAAAGTCTTTTTAAAAAAAAACCAGTACACCAGAATGAGGGTGAACCTATATCTTCCCGTCATTAGAAACCTAGTCTACTGCGAGAGTGGTGAGTTAGACCGCGCGGCCACCAAAGCGGATAACTTTCTTTCTATTGATATTTTATTGCAGTAGCCTAGACAATACTAGAACTTGTTAGCCGTCAGAGGTGAAGGGTTGTTAGAGTTAGGTGGGGTTCAAGGGTAAAATTGTTTCTGAAATTATCTGGAAGTATATACAAAACACTTCCTTAAAGTGTTGGGGTGGTACACCATATACATTATTTTCTGCGCCACTGTCAACCGACTGGTGTCTTGTTGCAGGGCGATAAGCCTGTTAAGGTGACTGGAGAAGTCACAGGGCTGTCCAAAGGTCTTCATGGCTTTCACGTTCACGAGTTTGGAGACAACACAAATGGTAATTAAAATATCTTTCTTAAATAAATGTCAGAGGAAGTTTCCACACAACTTAACCTGTAGGCCTAATGTTAAGAAATAAAATTTGCCAAGAAAAATCTGGAAAATTTTATAAACACAATCTTTTAATAGTACAGGTAGGCAAAATATATTGAATAATAAATGGTACGGTGCTCCGCACAGACTTTCTCTCGCTTTTATCCTTACATATACATTTACTAAAAACTTTTTTAATATTTGTGAAATGAGATAATAATATACATTATTGTAGAAATACTACACAAAAGATCATAGATGATATAATTTACACTGTTACTTACTCTATAGCATTAGGAACTAGGAACATTGTTACAGAAAAATTGAGGAAAGAGAAACATCTTTGTCCACCAAAGAGCATAAGAATCAAATTTATTTTCAAAGGCCTGAATTAAAAAGTATATATATTTGCTTCTAGCGCAGAAATTCTTGGTTTTATAAAAATATATTTCAAGTAAAAGATTGTTATCTTTAATACTACTACAACTTTACAATGATAAGATATTTTGTATATCAAATAGTTGCAAAGAAATGATGAGAATTAGAAAATCTTCCCCATGTAAAGTACACTTTGTCATTTTCATGAGGAAATGAGAATTGCCATCTTGTTTACAGTAGTAAAAAGTGTCTAATCAAAACTGTTAAAGTTAATTTTGAGAAAATCGATTTTTCTTCTCTTTTTGACCTTCAATAAACTACCCTTAAATTTAGGGTCGGACATATAATTAAAAAACCTTTGGTTGACCTAATGAAACCCCATATACCAAGTTTTAGCCCTATCTGTAAAATAGTTTCGGCTCTAACCCAGAGTACAGACAGACGGCATTGCAAAAACAACTTTTTTAGTCTCAGGGGATCATTAAAGGTTGACATTTATCAAAATCTCAATTTCGATTTTTTTGACGATCACAATGTACTTTTTCTTTAAGGTGTAGAGGGAAAGTAAAAATGCAGGAGAGTCAAATTCACTGAAACCTTTATATAAGCATGCTAGTGAATTGTAATTTGGACAGTTTAATCAGGGTTATTTAAAACATATATTTAAAGAAAATCAATAAATTAGATAGGTCCTCTAACTTTTTTTGGGGGCATTTAATTTCAGGTTGCACTAGTGCAGGACCTCATTTTAACCCTCATGGCAAGGACCACGCAGGACCAACAGACTCTGACCGCCATGTTGGGGATTTAGGCAACATTGAAGCTGGAGTCAATGGCGTTGCCAAAGTTAACATCACCGACAGTGTGATATCACTCACGGGATCCCACAGTATTATCGGGAGAACCGTTGTGGTAAGGAATTGTCCCAATTGGTTTGCCATAGTTGGCTCTCTATCCGACACCTTAACTCCCTCTGTCTACCGAGCTAAGCGTCCCGGGTTCAATCCCCGGAATGGATGTTGTGCTTGCCCTAGTCTTAAGAACTAGATAAGGCGGATGACTGTCTGCACTGTGCTAAAAAAGACTGAACCTATAACTTCAGACTTTTACACACACATGATTAAACAAGTTATGTTTGTTAAGTTTGGTAAAATATTTATTGCAATGTTGATCTACACTGATTTTAGACAGGTTAATTATATAATTCTCTAACTAAATAGTATTACCTTATGTGATTGCCAGTGTAGTTACAAAATTATTTATGTTTAAGTTTTATTTCAGGTGCATGCTGACCAAGATGACCTTGGAAAGGGAGGTCATGAACTCAGCAAAACTACGGGCAATGCTGGCGCTCGTTCTGCTTGTGGGGTTATAGGGATCACCAAGTAAAGTCTCGAATGTATAATAATGGTCAACTGTCGTCACATCATTAACTGAAGTTTATATTTTTCCACTGTCTTATTTTACATACAAAATTTTCTGATAAACATGGGTGTATTGGTTTGTTCGGGATTATAAGTTTTTGATTTATTTTTGTTAGTTTATTATATACATTTTGTTAGTTTTTTATTCTTAATATCATTGTTGTTAAAAGGTTATTCACACCATTCCTGTAACCGTGATGACAAATAAATAATTTGTTGCAGTAGTAGTTTTAACTTATTTTTCACTAGTCACTATATGAGAATGCTATCACTCTAATATAGTTAAATCAATACTTAATTCTTACTTTATGGTTATGGTCTTTATTCTTTTAGTTAACCCTTATTAGTTTTTGGCATAGTACTTATTAGTTATGAAGAAACTTTGTTGGTATAGTATCATTTGACTCAACTTTGGTAGTTTGTAAGGTATTGTGTATAAAGCAACACAATATGTTATCATATCAATACAGAAATTGTATTTTTTTAAATGCTATAGCTATACTGAATATCATTGCTGAGGTAACTGCATGGCTACTATTGGAAAACTTAATTCTCTTGTTTTTGTGTGTTTAATCTCCCCTCAAATACAAGACAAGTTTGGCAACGCTGGTTAGTCAAGGTTGCCAGTAGTTCCTTCTTACCCCAGCACATCACCTTCCGACATAGCTGAGAGCAAAGAGATTTGGCAAAAGTTAACTGGTAAAGAGAGCTTTTCTCCATATGTCTTGAAGTTTCCTCAGCAATGATAGTGAGCGTACAAAACCCTGCACTTAACTTATCACTTTTGTGGATTTTAAAGTTATAATAACGGATTGCAGGACATTAGTCCTTTCATGGATATTTGGGCTTTTTTTAAACATTAAATGTCACACTCTAATCTAACCAGTTATGTATGATTCTTAAGTTTCTATTTCTATGTATTATCTCTTTAAGGACAGTTTTTTAAAGGGTCAGTGTTAAGTTCAAGCAAGATCAAACACTTGAATGAACCTTATAGGCCATATTTGATTTAGCAAGATAGCTAACTCAAAGTCAAGTGCATCAATTCAATTTACTAAAAAGTGGCCATGTTGAGTCAAAACAATATAATTAAATTAGGTCAGTTTGTATCTATTAGCTAAGGTATTGGAGATAAGTTTTGAGTGTAGATTAATTCAATATCAATAGCAGTTGGAATCTAGGGTGATATTGATATGAGTTTGACATTCCTAGACTTAAAACTTTGGCATCTTTTTATTTTTGTTCGTACTACATTTAAAAATGGTAGGCTATATTTATAATTTCAAAAGATTTATATAGAATGTAAGTCTCGCCAAATAGGTTGAATATGTGCATAAACACAAACCCAAATGGGGGAGGGAAATTCACTCAACTCCATTGTAAGATGTGCATTTCTAACTTAAGACTGAGCCAATGGGAGAATAAAAAATCTTAAGACCCCATAATAAAACCTATTGTCACCAAAGGAACAAGTGTAGTGTTGAATATAGTTCTAATAATAATAATAAAAATAATAATTAGCTCCGTGTCTTACTACCCGTTCGGGTTATACGCTTTAAGTACTAATTACTCTAATGGATTAAGAATTGGGAAGGTTGAATTAGAGGAAGTGAACCCGCATTTGTGTGGAGGGAGAGTGGAAAACCATTTAGGAAAAACCAGACTCAGTTCACCTGACAGAGATTCGAACCTTGATCTCCCTGTCCTCAGCAGTCGAGTTCAACACGACAAGCGCGTAAGCCAACTATGCCACCGAGGCGGGTAATATAGTTCTACAATAGAAAACTTTGTAACTGATTGATTTGAATCCACAATGCTCAAATTTTGTTTATGGAACGAAGTGTGGACTTTAACCAAATTACTGAAATTAGTCCCAGAAGTTTTTTGGACAATGATGTTTCTAAGAACTTTTATAGCGCTTGTAGGTATAAAAAGAGTGGCATTATAGTGCAATCCCACAGTTCATATATCAGAGATGGACTAAGGATATTCGAGGATTTAAGAAAATTTCAGATTTAATAATCAAATCCTTAGATTGTTTTCAATTTTTCAAGCGAAATTTGTTTTAATACTGCTTATTGGTGGTTCATAACAAATTATAATTATAGGATGAAATTAACAACCAAGCCCCACACCAGTTATTTAACACTTAACTGAATGTTATAATGAATGGATTATAAAACAGTGTTAACATTTAGTTCATATTTGTATTTTATATTATTCCAATATATTACTTCCTCTTATGTTCATAATTATTCCAAGATTCAGATTTGAAAATAAATTGGAGATTCAGAGTTTCATCCTAATGATATACAAATCGACTGATATAAGCATAACTAGGTGAATAGTTATGTCTTATCTTTTTACTGGTAATGAATTAGAAACTAATCTAATGAAGGTAGTATTTTCTTTACCAAAAACCGCTCACGTTTGTCATTTAATAATAGCAAAAGAAATGGTGGGAAAATTTGTTTTTTTACTCTGGATAGAATAGAATTAAAGTGGAAATGTGTGCTTACTTCAATGCCCCTTTCATTTAATTCACTTAGAGGCATGACATGCCTGCTATGAACTGATTCATTTATATGAACTTAAAAAATATTTTTAAAAGTTTATAGAAAGCAACAGGATTTTTTATATATATATATATATAGTTGAAAACCACAAAATGTTAAGTTCTTTTTTACAAGATGGTTGCCCATGCTACAGTATTCTAAGTGCCTTGTGGAGCGAAAGAGTACTTCATCTATAAGATGGTATAATTTTTTTTTATCAAAGTTCATTATATTTAACATAACTTTTTAAAACCGTATTTATAAAACACCACTGACAGTGTGTTCATTTTTTTGCAAATTCATAGCTATTATCCATTTCCCAGTCTTCAAACTTGAGATATCTCTTAAAGTAAAATTGAGAAAATCGGTACCAATATTCATCATTCTTAGCCCATGAAACACACAAACTTATGAAAGCTAGTATTCAAAATATTAAGAAAGAGGGTTTCTTTAAAATCATTAAATATAACTAAACCCCATGGATAACAATTTAGGTAGGTAGAATCAGATGTTGCATTATGGTGAAGTTTTCTTTATTCTACTTTAGAAAACAGTGGAATTGAGATCAGTGAAACAGTTTTACCACATTTTAAATATAAAAATTATTTTTTTAAATGAAAAATCTACCAAACTGATCCCAATATCGGTGTTAAATGAGAAATGCACAAAACCAGTTTGATATGTTTCCCAGAACAAGTGTAATCTGGTATATAGTTTACCTGTATATCAGCCGTAAGATAGGATCTCAACTCTTTTCTTCCTTTGAACAGTTTGATATTGCAATCTTTACAATTTGATATGTTAAAGTCCCAAAATTAACTTAAGACAGTAAAATCACTTTAATTCTACAAATATTGAAGTTTTAGACCTAAAGAGAATTTAGAAAAATATAATTATAAAGTTAATGCCATAAAGTCATTTTGAGCTTATATTTTAAACAAGGTGTGGCACCTTCTATTAGTCGAAAATCCACCAAGAGAAGTTTATAGCCACTCTTGGCTTATTATACAGTAGAGTGTAGATTAACTGAACATCAATTATCTGAAATGTCAATCAACCAAACACCTATTTTAAATAATATGACATGGCAAATGAACAAGGTGCTTGCCACTACACTTCCACTCCTCGCTTTGTCAGTGCCTTGTCAGTTGTTGTGTCAAACAGTTCTGTGATCTTTTGTTCACAGTTTAATGTTTTAGTTTTGAGATTTGTTGAGTATTTTGTGAGTTAAATGTCATCTACAAATAAAATAAATCGTAATGTGTTAACTATTGAAAAGAAAATTGAAATCATAAACGGATTACAAAAGGGTGAGTCGGCTTCGTTACAGCTAACATTTTATAATGTAGGTAAGGCTACTATTTCTGATATTAAGAGTAAGAAAGATGAAATGTTGAATTTTGCTTCAAAACTAGACAGTGAAGATGGGTATAAAACACGTATTATTATTATTATTATTATTATTATTATCACCGCGTCTTACTACCCGTTCGGGTTATACGCACTAACGCTAATGTGTAATGGTAGGGTGATTGTGAGATGAAATGGAGGACCTACAGTTTAACGTGGAATCCGAACCACGGTGGAGGCCTGGCATTCCCCACATTCACAAGAAGTCTTGTCAGAGGTGAAGGAAGGGTATGGTAATCAGATAAATCTGTGCCAGGACCGAGGATTGAACCCCAGCCGCCAGCACAGAAGTCTGACACCTTACCCCTAGACCGCCAGGTCACCCTTTTTCCAGAATTTCTTACGAAAGAAGGATACATGCATGATAATGTGTATGACACCGATTAAACTGGGCTGGGCATCTCTGCCAAGTAAATCACTTGCTTCATAACAATAAGCTAAAGCCCCAGGTTACGATTCTTGTAACTGCTAATGCTTCTGGACACCATGAGTTGCCCCTTTCCATGATCAGAAAAGCTAAGAAACCCCATTGTTTCAAAAAGTTAACATGTCTCCCACTTTCTTATAAAGCCAATAAAAATGCTTAGATGGAGGGTAAATTGTTCATGAAATGGTACAAAAACGAATGTATACCCAATGTAAAGGCATTCAGGAATAAAGAAAATAAAACTGGAAAAGTGCTTCTCTTAATGGACAATGCTTCGTGCCACCCATGGGCAGAGGATTTAAATGATGTTGATGAAAATATTAGTGTTATGTATTTGCCTCTGAATGTAACTGCATTATTGAGCCTACCAGGGGGTTATAGAAAAAATGAAACACGTGTACAAGAAGGAAGTTTTACGTAGGTTACTTTTGGCTGAAAAAAAATGAAGAAAGTGTCACAACATTTGCAAAGGCATTAACTATTAAAGTCTATGCTTACATGGTGGAAGATGCATGAAATGTGCCAACACAAGACAACCTAAACAAGGCTTGAAATAAACTACTACCAGGAGAGAGAAACAAAACCCCGGAACAAAATGAAACATGATAATCCTGATAATTATTTGAAAGAAATTGTGGAGATGTTCGTGAGCATTCCAGAATTTTCTGAATATGACCGAGAAGATACCGAATCCTGGCTTCAAAATGATATTGATGACCCTGGTTATCAAATCATGAATGAAGATGAGATCAGTAAATTATCTCCAAGACAGGGACGAAATGTCAGATGAAGAAGATGATTGTGGAAACCGAAACATCCCTAGCGAGAATGAAAGTGGCCCATGTAACGAAGAGGCTTATACAACCTCAACTACTGCAATGGCGTGGTACAAAAAGCAGACTGTCCAAACCAACTTCTTCTTTTAAAAAGATTACGTGATTTAGCAGCCAAAAAGACAATCAAAAATGGTGCAAAGAAAATTGATTACTTTTGTTAGCAGACTTTTCTTAATACTGTAAATAGTCATCTTAACTGTTCACTTCAGAAAGAAACTTTGTCAAGAATTTTTGATATGTAATACAGTACTTAATTATGGTATGATATATTATAGGCCTACTATGTATCAAGTTGAAAAATTTAATAAAAAAATATGTTTTGCAGTGTTTATTGTAATTTTATTACCATAGTTGTTTCCTATATTGTTTTATGATTATTATTAGCGGTATTTAAGATATAAAACTGAAATTTGGTTTTGTGTTTGATTATCTGAAATACCCTTATTCACTTTTTTAATTTTTTTTGCCTCCATGTTACACTATCTGTTTGTTTAGTTATCTATTAATTTAATCAGCAATATTTCCTCATCTTTACTAAAATTTACACTTCGTTTACATTTATGATTTTCAACAGACATTTTAGCGGAAAAATAAATACGATAAAAGATACCAGATAACCTTACACATATGTGATAAATTGGAATTGCTTTGATTGATTCGTTTTCATAACAGTTCCATAGACATCGTAATGACTTTCTTATATTCTCTATGGTAAAATTAAGCTAATCAAAAGCTTTGAAACAAATCTAGTGCTCTGAGAAAGTTAACAATAAGAACTAATGGAAAGCATCTTTTCTTAATTTGATGAGCACATTAAAATAGTAATTTATTGTAAAACAACACCAAGTTTAACTAATGGTTAGACTTTACGAACAGAAGTTACGAGGACTTTGACAAGACATTGTAAGTCTATAAAAACTCTCATGTTAAACTTAACAGTAAATTTAAAAAAATATTTTGATCTTTTTGTAGTAAGAATGCAATAAAAACTTGTTTGGATCTACAATGATAACAATTTACTATACTAATATATTTTATCAGTATTAAAGTAGTTCTATTAACTTATGTAACAGTCGGATACAGTATTATAATATATAGTAATTATAGTTATATAAAATAAAGAGCTAGCTTCACAACAGAGATGGTATGGATAAAATAAATGCAGGCACTTTGCAGGGTAGTCAGACATTATTCCAAAATATGGTTGCAAGTTATTCTCACTTTAGTTTAGGTTGGTAGAGTTTGAGTTATCCTTTTAATCCTTTATAGTGAGTGATCAAGATACAATGAATTATTGAAGTACAGGTACTTCAAATAACATATTCTTTTCATACAATTTCCCAAATCTTAGTCTCCTTTCAGGCAACAAGCCAAGGTTATCCAAGAATATAGACTCAAATAGACCCTCCCCTTCCCCCTCTCCCTCCCATTTCCTCTTAAACTTTACCCTCTTGTATTTGACAAGCCTATACCCCATTTACAGTAGGTGTCAAAGTGATAGCTAGTAAAAGTTAATAATAGATTTAATCTCATGTATCCATTCACCAAATCATATGATCTGCAAAACCATGTTGAGATGCCACTTTTAGCAGTCAAAAGTTTTAATGATGTATTTCTTTTAATAGTTTGTACGTCTCCTGCTAGCTGCCAATTACTACCACTTCTATCACGAATGGACTAATTACTCTACACTACCAAGTGAAACTTGATTCAACATTTTAGAAAATTCAAGACATCAACAATCACAAGCTCAGAAACTAAGATACTAGCAGTCCTTTCTAGCTATCTTGAAATGTTTGAAGATTAAATACAATTCAATAGAAATAAAATGATAAGGAAACACCAATATGGATTGTCAAAAGCAATTAGAAAAGTCCAGCCCTGATTTGTGATTACTAGCCTACTTGACTAATCTTTGAAGAAGGAAACAAGAATCAAACACACAATTTTTAAGCACACTTATAATTATTAACAAACTTAAAATAACATTTGATGTATTTTACCGTACAATCTAATCTTTTTTGTAACTATCGGCCATGATAATTTTAATTTTTGTTTTATCAAGCTATTTTAAAAAATTTCTAGGACCTAATAAATTTCACGAATGCCCCTTTAAAATCCAAATAGTTATATTTATAACATTAAGCAAATGCCTTGAAATATAATTGGGTTAACAAGGAAAACCTGT
This sequence comes from Timema douglasi, assembly GCA_901482245.1. Taxonomy (NCBI): domain Eukaryota; kingdom Metazoa; phylum Arthropoda; class Insecta; order Phasmatodea; family Timematidae; genus Timema; species Timema douglasi. The sequence continues at coordinate 1,379 of CABEEJ010001098.1, read as the reverse complement.
TTAACTAAATTATTCTGCCAGGTAAAACTAATTTATAAAGGTTTTATAAGATTTATTTTGATCTTTACAATATAAAATTGGAATTTGGCATAATATGTACATATCTTGCTTAAATAGTAACAATAATTGCCCCTCTTTGTTGTTACATTTTACAGAACCATACATTTATTCAATATTATGTAACAATCACTATAAATCATAATATACAATATACTTTCATACTATCAGCATACTTTTCATTAAATTACTATATAACAATAGGTATAATAAAACTATAAAGCTCCTACAAAACCTAAAGGCATCCACGTTCACTTTGGAGATTTCACAAAATAAATGCATTACTATCACAACTATGCAACACCTAAATTCAGTCAAAAATCTAATTATGTTTTCAATATATATTAAAATATAACCTTGTTTCCCAGATAAATACAGATTAGTATTATGCTCAGATAATATTAAAATAACTATTTGTATAAGCCGCTCAAAAGACCAATCATGCTTGTTTAAAGTAATGTAATAAAAGGTAAATGAGGTTTCGTTTCAAATACCGAGCAAAACATAATAAAAATACTAGCTTGGATTAGGACAAGCAAAGGGCGGAATAGAACTTTTCAGATTCATTAGCACAAAGTTAATACAAGTATCACAATATAAACATATTAAAATGAGTTAGCACATTTATACAACTAGTTTAAAAAGCTGAAAATGCAAATTTACCCTTTATGGAAGTTTGATAAAAAAAACATAAATAAATTATAAATTTGTGACAAATGAATTGACTAGTTTTACTATACTGGGTGTTAAAAAAAAGGGGGTGCGGGGTACTGAAATGTAAGATATTGTAGTACTTTTGTATGGGGAGACTTAAGAGTTAAGTATATTTGTCACCAATAAATGATTTATCAGACTCACAGCAATGAGTTGTATGTATGAAAACGATGCAGTGTGCAAAAACAATTTGTAATAAATAAAATGATAGAATATTAGGAAAATGGTAGAGCACAAATAAAAGTAAAAACACTAACAAATATTTACACACACTTCGATGTTAATTAAGTATTTAAAAAAAAGGCATTGGTTGAAATCTTTTTAAATACTAGCTGAAGACTTTAATAATAGTATTAACAGGCTGGCTATTACTACTCTATAAACAAGAAATCCAAAGCATTAATAACAAAGTTGTTAGGTGTCAAAGTCGACAGTGCAAAAAATACCTAAAGTGTTGGAAAAATTATAATAAACAGTATTTATATAACTCTATAAGGAAAACCTCTTTTCGCTATATGAGGCAATGTATTATATTTGGAAGAAGGTACAGGAAAGGTGGATAGAAACATATAAAAGGGGGACAAACACAATATGGCCTTTACAATGAA
>CABEEJ010001097.1:156626-182091 GCA_901482245.1 Timema douglasi | reverse complement strand
CAAAATTTCATGAGAATCGGTCAAGCCGTTTCGGAGGAGTACGGGAACGAACATTGTGACACGAGAATTTTATATATAAGATAATACTTTCGGGAGGGATTTGAGCTCCCAAAACACACACCCCTCGGTACGGTCTTAGTAGGATATTTCTATTTGTATTTTCTCTTATCAAATAATGCAGGTGTAAGTATATTCCATTCACGGTAGGAATTACTCTCTGAAAGGTATTTTTTCCTACCAATATCCTACTATATAATAGATTTATGGTATGGAAAAAGGCCTTTCAGAAATCAATTCCTACGGTGAATAGAATATATTTCCACCTCGGTGTTATTTTTTATTACATAACTCATAAATAGTAAAAACTAAGTGAAATTAGAGGCAACACCAGAGCAATTCTACTACAGGTGGTATAGTAGTGCTGTTGTATCCTGCTAAAACCACTCGTGAAAATGATCACTTCGACCTTTATGATATTACGGGTCATTAAATGATTTTTATTTTTAAATTTGTATCCACAAGCATATTAATTATTTTACACACTTCATTTTTACTTTCTCGTTATGTTACAGGTAGAGAAAGTATTGGGATCGTCAAAAAAATGAACTGAAGATTTTGATGAATCTTGACGTTTCTTGACCACCCCGAATCCAAAACAGTGGTTTTTGACTTTCCGTCTGTCTTGTCTGTCTGTCCTTCCCTCCAACTAGAACTTAAACTATTTTACCGATTGGGCTAAAACTTGTTATCTAGGGTTTTCATAGGGTTGCCTCAAGGTTTTTTTTTTAAATTGGATTTCTTACCCTAAAATTAAGGGTAGTTTACTGAAGGGCAAAAAGAGAAAAATTCAATTTCTCAAAATCAACTCTAATGATTTTGATTAAATTTCATTTCTAAACATTTACAAATATTTCAAACAAAATGGCTTCTCTCAATATTTCGGCAAAATGACTAAGGGCTCCGGTCTGATGCGTAAATGATCTTTTTTTTTATATATAATAGCTCCTAAATTACTTCAGATATGAACTTACTTATCGTTACAAATATGTAGGCTCTTTATAATACAAATATTACAATTTTGTGAGCTTTAGTTGTAAATAGATACTACTTAAGTTTTAACGCAATAATTCTCCAATGCCATGGAGTAATTAAATATAAGTAAGTCTCTAAAAGTGTATGTTGTTTCTTAAACCTCTTATGAGAATTGTTTGTACAACAATGATCTATTTCCATTTTAGACTCAATAGTCAACATTTACATTTTTTATTTGTCAAAATTCATAAATTAGGAATTTAATAGCAATGCGATGGCATGAAAATTTGAAACACCTAAAATAAAAGGTCGAAAATTTTAACTGGAAGTTGAAATTTTAATACGAACTGTTGAACCTTGTGGACCCAACATTGATCTTTTTTTTATCGGTCCAAACATACAAATGAGGACATTAATTCTTTAAAAACAAAATTATAAAATTTAAAACCGGGACTAAAAAAGAAGTGTTACATAAGTTTGTGCAATTTATGCTTGGGTTTGCTAGTGTGTATTATTTCGTTTCACATATATTACGAATTTTGAGTGAATATCTCAATTTTCAAACAATAACGCTAGAAAGTCCGTGTGGAGTTCCGTACCATTTATTTATTATAAAAATAAAAATGTACATACTATTAGTTTACCCTGGAAGGTAAACAAACTTACCTTGCATGGTTTCACTATGGCATAGCTTATACGATAGGGCCATAGTATTGTCAGGATCACGATAAACTTAACTTTCACCTAACGTAGTCTAACCATACCTAACGGTTCTCGTGATTTTAAATGTAAGCCATCACGATGCACTTAACTTACGTTCACTTAACTTAAGAGTTACCCGCCTCGGTGGCGTAGTTGGCTAACGCGCTTGTCGTGTAGAGCTCGACTGCTGAGGACGGGGAGATCGAGGTTCGAATCTCGGTCGGGTGAACTGGGGGTGGTTTTTCCTAAATGGTTTCCCACTCTCCCTCCACGCAAATGCGGGTTCACTTCCTTTAATTCAACCTTCCCAATTCCTAATCCATTAGAGTAATTAGTACGTAAAGCGTATAACCCGAACGGGTAGTAAGACGCGGTGCTAAATATTATTATTATTATTATTATTATTACTTAAGAGTTGTCCATAAGAGAACTTTCTCGTTAAGTGAATATGCCACGTGTAAATCATGTTGAGTATTACGTTAACATGACTCTTTGTACTTCATATGTTTGTTTTGCAGATTAATTCTTCGGTACATTTATTCCGCGCTTTGCGAACTATAAAACGTTGTAGCCTCTTGTTACACTATATTGTGTAATTCCAGTAACCTTCTATTGCAAATACATGAGGCCTAATCAGCCCTAAATACGTGGGTTTCATTTTAGTGAACAATTTGTTTAAAAAAATTCAAATCTATTGTCTTTATTTTGCTCGAGTTGCTAAGCTACGTTATTATTACTATTAGCACCGCGTCTTACTACCCGTTCGGGTTATACGCACTTACGCTAATGTGTAATGGTAGGGTGATTGTGAGATGAAATGGAGGACATAAAGTTTAACGTGGAATCCGAACCACGGTGGAGGTCTGGCATTCCCCACATTCACAAGATGTCTTGTCAGAGGTGAAGGAAGGGTTTGGTAATCAGATAAATCTGTGCCGGGACCAAGGATTGAACCCCGGCCGCCAGCACAGAAGTCTGACACCTTACCCCTAGACCGCCAGGTCACCAACTAAGCTACGTTAATCCTGATCATACACCAGTTTCTGAAAATTAAGTGAACGTTAAATGAACGTTACGTAGACGTTAAGTGATAGTAAATCCAGCATAAAGTCAGTCAAGGTTAGACTTCTCCCTTTGATGGTAAACGAAGTGTATCTATTATTAAAATGTATGGACTTCAAAACATTTTCGAGTGAAAATTAATCATAAAAAAGTTTATTATTTTAATTAAATCAAAACAATTATATTTCAAATCGATTTGTTTAATTTTCTTGGAGTTTTAAGTAATTGAAATGGAAGATAGACTCTTATCGACACACATTTAAGTTTGTCACCATAAATCTTTCGTGAAAATATAAAATGGAAAAAAAAGTGTTGAATGTCTGATATTGTATGATCGCAATACGCAGAACCTTTTAAAAGATAAAGTAAGTAAATACAGATTAGCCAACATTGACATAATGTTACTTTATCCTAAAACGGTCAAAACTGGCACTATATGTCAAAAGTAAAAGTTGCAGGAAACAAGGCTTTATGCATGAAAGTAAATTTAGAAGTAATATTTGGAAAATAGATGAAAAATGTTTAAGTTTGTTGCTTTACAATTGGCACAACACACCCAACAAGCAGTCGATATAACGATCACGAAAAAAATATTATTATTATTATTATTAGCACCGCGTCTTACTACCCGTTCGGGTTATACGCACTTACGCTAATGTGTAATGGTAGGGTGATTGTGAGATGAAATGGAGGACCTACAGTTTAACGTGGGATCCGAACCACGGTGGAGACCTGGCATTCCTCACATTCACAAGATGTCTTGTCAGAGGTGAAGGAAGGGTTTGGTAATCAGATAAATCTGTGCCGGGACCGAGGATTGAACCCCGGACGCCAGCATAGAAGTCTGACACCTTACCCCTAGACCGCCAGGTCACAACACTATCTAGAGAGAAGGCCTTCTCGCACTGATATTCGTTTAAGAAAATATCATATGGATTTTGCTATAAAATATTTATTGTAATATGCCTAATAATACTTATTTTTTTAATTTGAAAATAAATGGTAAGATATAGCTTGTTTATTTTAAGAAATATATTAATTTAGTAAACTAATTAGTACTCCGATTTAGGCTAGGCCTTATGTTAGCTCGGACTTAAACTTTACTTTATATAGGTACTACCAGATTTTTATTTACTAATTAAACATACAAAATATGTTACCATCTTACAATGGTGTATCTCTTATATGTTATACATCTGCTAAGGCCATCAAATATTTAACTTAATATCACCATTTAATTGAATAAATGACATTATTTAACTGGGGTTTGTTTCAAATTTAATAAATTTAGTTTGAAATTCATTGCCATAAACTTAGATTTATAATAAATACATATTTACTAAATCATTTTACGAGGGGCTTTCCCGTATACACTCCTTTGCGTTTAAATTCCATATTTAAACTAATCTTGAAAAACCTTTATACTTGTTTTTAATATAAAACTTTCTTTTTAATTATCCTATGATTTGTTAAAATAATTATTAGTAGGTTTGACACTATTTAATTACAGGTCTCGTTCAAAATTAAATATTATTTATAATATATTTTACTTAAAAATAGTTAAAATTTAAACTTGGATTGTTATTTGTGGTCGCTCTAAATATTTATTAGGACATGACATTGAATATGTTTTTAGAACTCTTCTTACTACCCGTCTGCGGGTATTCACATTTACATTTTTACCATTGTCGTTGGGCATGTGATCAAATTGTAAAGTTCATTAAGCCTGGTTTGTCGGCGACCAGAAGGTCCTGGTTCGAATTCTAGTTGAGTGTACTGAGGACTGTTTTTCCACACTTCTTTCACGCAAATTTGGGTATACAGACTAAATGATCTTGACGTCTAGTCTGCGTAAACACCGATGCAGCTCTGAAAGTGTTATTATTTGTCATTTAATTTAGCTCTAACTTGTCGATACATAGGTTTAAAATAAATTAAATTTTAAACTTTTTGCGTGGCGAGAATGATTGAATTGCATCATTTAATTAGTGCGAGTAGTCTTAAATTATTAAAATTATAAGATTTATTAAACATAAAAACTATGGAATTCATCAAATGTATAAAACCATACAATTTTTATTTTAAAAACAACTAATCAGCTAGTCTGATAGTGATATATAATATTTGTTGACCTTACCAAATCAAAATGTTGCTATAAATTTTTGGTGACCTGGTGGTCTAGGGGTATGGTCTCAAGACTTGTGTTGGGGGTCTGGGGCTCAATCCTCGGTCCCGGAACAAATTTATCTGATTGCCAAACCCTTCACCTCTGACAAGATGTGTATTAATCACAACTTGTGAATGTGTGGAATTCCAGGTCTCCACCGTGGTTCGGATCCCACGTTAAACTGTAGGTTCTCCATTTAATCTCACAATCACCCTACCATTACACATTAGCATAAGTGCCTATAACACGAACGGGTAGTAAGACGCGGTGCTAATAATAATAATGATAATGTCCTAAATTTATTAAGTCAATAAAAACTGGAATATAAATCATTTTCCAGCACTTACACAATATATTTTATTAAAATATAAATTATTTATCTCAAATGGAAATAAATTACTTAAAACTTGAAAACAATGGAGCTAACAATTAGGTAAATTGATTTAATTTAAGTCTATAAAAATTAACATTAAATAATCTGAGTTCATATATATGGCCTACATTCGAATGTTTTCGTCATTGGGAAAACTGAATACGTAAACTTATGATCACTTAATAATTTTCTCGACAATTTGGCACGAGTTAACCCATGTTTAAATATTCATTAATACACTACTAAAACACACATAAAATTGATAGTTTCATTTGAACACTAAACATATTTTAATGGTGTTGAACGTAATGAAACAGAGTACCTGATTAATTAACAAACAAACTATACAATACAATCATGTCAGTTCATGAGCATCACAGATATTCAATTTCCCACCCTTAATTTAGCCGTAGAATTGACTTTCTTGGGGAGGAAAGGCAGCAGTACATTCCTTTTCGCACCAGTCGGACCAGACCATTCGACGTCACACTGTTCACCGATATTATGAGCAGTCCTCTCTAGGCTCTGTAGGTGGTATTGGTAACTGGTAAATATCACTGGTAAGTGCTACAAATAGCTGCGCTGCTTAAACTGTCCATGGAAATGGGTTGCGAGGCTTACTAACACATCGAGCCCTTGTTAGTTGGTTTAAATGTTAGTTACTAACACATCGAGCCCTTGTTAGTTGGTTAAATGTTAGTTACTAACACATCGAGCCCTTGTTAGTTGGTTAAAATTTTAGTTACTAACACATCGAGCCCTTGTTTGTTGGTTAAATGTTAATTACTAACACATCGAGCCTTTGTTAGTTGGTTAAATGTTAGTTACTAACACATCGAGCCCTTGTTAGTTGGTTAAATGTTAGTTACTAAAACATGCTATTTCTAAAATATTTGCCATTTACATTAAAATAATATTTAGCACCGCGTCTTACTACCCGTTCGGGTTATACGCTTTAAGTACTAATTACTCTAATGGATTAGGAATTGGGAAGGTTGAATTAGAGGAAGTGAACCCGCATTTGCGTGGAGGGAGAGTGGAAAACCATTTAGGAAAAACCCCCCCAGTTCACCCGACCGAGATTCGAAACTCGATCTCCCCATCCTCAGCGGTCTAGCTCAACACGACAAGCGCGTTAGCCAACTACGCCACCGAGGCGGATTTTACATTAAAACTTTTTCTCATTTATAGTAATACATATTATAAAACATAAAAACTGTTACGCTTTGTAAATAAGAAGTTTTTAGGGATGCACTTTGGGAAACCCCACCCGAGATTACTTGAACCCCTATGTTGTAGACTACACTCAGTTTACCATGGAAAGTAGTCAGTATTTTCTTGACGGATCACACCAGGGGTTGACAACCTTTTAGTAGTAATACTGCAAAGTCACTCAGCGTGCCAACCAACCTAAGCCAACCCATATCGTTTATATTTTTATACTAATTAACTAGTTACAAAACCATAGTTTTACCGGTTCTCTATGGGTGCGAAACATGGCCTCTTATCTTAATTGACGAACATCAATTTAGGGTTTTGTAAACCAGGGTGCTAAGATGGAGATTTGGTCCAAAAATGTATGAAGATAGTGGGAAAGGGGGGGGGGGAGGCTACATAATGCTGAGATGCATACCCTGTACTATTCACCAGACATTGTTAAGGGCCCCATACACGATCATGCATGCATGCATGACAGTCATCATGATTGACAGTCCCATGATTTATGAACGGTCGACCACACACGATCATGCGTGCATGACATTCCTGTCATTCGCGTTTTATCTGTCCAGTGAATAGGTAAATATGGCTGATTGATGAAATCGCGTAAAAACCCTAACTCCCATGCTCACGCTCTGAGAAATAGCCCTTGAATGAAGATTTGATGTCAGTAAGCCCCATTCACGTTCATACTTGCATTTCAATCAACAAATATTTCAATCATGGGCCAAAATTCAAACATGTTTGAAATTCTTCATGCACGAACCTGGCGTATCAGTCACCTTCATGCGTAGCTATATAGATCAGTTTTGCTTGGCAATCACGATGATTGTCATGCATGCATGATCGTGTATGGGGACCCTCAAGGGTAATAATATCTCGCAGGTTACGGTGGGCAGGTGACGCAGCGCGAACGGGAGTATCTATTATTATTATTATTATTATTAGCACCGCGTCTTACTACCCGTTCGGGTTATACGCACTTACGCTAATGTGTAATGGTAGGGTGATTGTGAGATGAAATGGAGGACCTACAGTTTAACGTGGAATCCGAACCACGGTGGAGGCCTGGCATTCCCCACATTCACAAGATGTCTTGTCAGAGGTGAAGTATCTAGAACAGCTTTCAAGGTATTGAATGGCAACCCCTATGGGAAAGACCACTGGGAAGACCTAGGCACAGATGGGAGGATAACATTTGGATAGATCTGAGAGAGAGAGAGAGAGGGTGTAATGAGACAAACTGGATAGAATTAGCTCAAGATAGGGATAGGTGGCGTACTTTTGTGAGTGCGGCAATGAACTTTCGAGTTCCTAATGCCGTAGATTAAGTTGGTAAGCTATAACTATTAAAACTATTGAAACAAATTTAGGTTTATCTGGTTAAATGTAAATGTCACATGTTTTTAAATCGAATACATTAAATGATTACGGTTTCTTGAATATTTAATATTTTCTTAGAAATCAGATAAAACAGTATAAATACAAAGGTTATAATTATTTTTTTTGCAAAATTTAAGTTCTGAAGACATTATTTTGAAATTTTGAAACTAAACACTTGAATCATTAAAACATAAAACACATTTTGAAAATTTTTCCTCGCATTAAGGGTTTTAATTATAAATCAAGATTTTATATTATTTTTATTCAAATCGCTCAGCGTGCCATTGAAAATCATTTCGCCGTGCCACTCTTGGCAAGCGAGCTGTAGGTTGCCGACCCCTGAATGACACTATGGCCTTGTCTTATAATTATTATAAGCTACGCCTAAGTGGTCTTATGGAAACATTCAATTTAAGCTTGATAATACCTTTCAAGGTAAAAGGAGGGTGCATACTACTAAAAGAAGAATTTGCCCATAAATATGATGAAAAGTCAAACTGTTTACAAGCATAGTGGAGCCTGTATAGATTAAACTTTGATCCCCTCCCCCCCACCTACTTTGTTCAAAACTCACTGCCGAACTCTTACCGTTTATAAACGGTCCATTTGCTCCATCAGCAGCGACATTTGATTAATATCAACACAGTTGGTCCTAGTCGAGGTATGAAGCTAATGTTTGCTCGGACTGTACATGTTTGTGGATGGCCGGATGGCTGGTCGGTTAGCTGCGGCGGATACTGCTGTGGTTGGCGAATTTCTTGACTTAAATCGCTAACGCCACTGTTCGCATCCATTTGGCTGATGTGGCAATTACATCCTATCAGATTTGACGAAGCTTGAGTGGAAGCGAGAGAAAACCCGGCTTTTAAAATAGAACTACTGTCCAATGGCGACTATTAGTGATGGGCAGAATCGGATGAATAGAATCGATTCATTCGATTATTCTGAATAATCGATTCTTTCAAACTCATTTGAATTAAAAAATTCATTCGAATGAAAACAGTAGCTGACTTGACGCGAGTTGGCTGATTCATTCTCTTACCCCACCCTTGCCAGAAGTGCTGAGGAAAATCGACCTTAGGATTATGAATGTTTCCAGGTTATCTTTATACGGGTCTTCATTTCTATTAGGTTAATTTTAAATAAATACTCCCCATTGCTACACAATAATCGACCTTACGCTTTCGAATGATTCTAAAGCTAATTTAATACAAAGTTTAAGTGGTTGTACAGTTTACAATCGAATATCAGCCAAAAACGATTCGAATGAAAATTACAAAATGATTCGATTATTTTGCTAAACTACTAGGGAGATTGTTCTTTTATATTTCCTTTAAAATTTACCTTTCTAATTAACTAAACGCAAATAGCACGAATGGTTTGAGAGAAAAAAAATTAACGTTGAATTAAATGTATTAAATAGATAAGTATATACTTTTTATGTGTTTAATAATAAAACATTGCCCGGCTGTAGTTTTCAAAAGGTATCATAATTTCATTCATTGAAATAATTTTACATTCTTATAACACAAACTTACATCGTTGTTTGTCGAGTAGTAATTGTGTGTTTGATTCTGAAGCTTTCAGTAGGAATATAATTGATTCATATATTCAAATCCAAAGTATTTTATCACTTACCCGATATATAAATAGGATTGTAACCTTATATATATATATATATGAAACATTAAAGAGTCAATTAATTATGTTGACTCTTTTAAACACAACGTTAAACGTATGTTCTTTATTTTATTTTTAATCGTATGCAAAAGTATTTATATTAATTGCGAGGTATTTATGTGACTAATGCTTTCACTGTATAGTATTTTTTTGTGACTACACTTTGATCTTTGACACTGGCACAAGGAACTAAATGCAGTAATAGAAAAGTGTTGATAAACTACAAACGCTAAGGAATGTGTGTTGGGAGATACGTCTGCAGGGTGAAGAGAATAATATTAGCACAAAGAAAAACGAGCAACTAGTAACTACTTTTAGTTAACATCCGATTATTACAGACTCTTTACTACTTCTCAAAATCATTCGAATGATTATTTCGATTCATTCGATTATTTTTCAAAGAATCGAATGATTATTCGATTCTTAAAATCATTCATTTATGCCCATTACTAGCGAGTATATGACTCCCCCTCTACACCCCGAGAAGCGCATGCGTATGTATTGCACACGACACAAAGTTACACACACGCATGCGCCTTACCTCATTGGACGCGGCATGAAAATTGCTTCCAACTAGATCCGTTTTTTTATTTTTTTTTCCAGAAAGTGTCTGACGGCAAAAATATTCAAATAGCGATTAGCGGAGTTTCTGGCTCTTTTAAATCTTGATCTTGCATTTTTGTAGCCGGGAATTTTTTTTTTTTAGTGTTTATATATTGTTTTCTTGATTTAAAATAATCTGGGGGTGAGGTAGAAAAATGTAAAGCTAGGTATGGATTCGAGTCGGTATACACATTAATTAATGGTGTCTCTTTTCAATTGGGCTCTAAAGATATTTTCTGAATCATGACGTGTTTTTAGTCATGGTTTTATAATATGTTTAAACAAAAGATTAAAAGAGTTCAAGCTACTGCCAGTAGCGGATTTAGGCTTAGGCCCGTGAGGCCCGGGCCTAGGGCGGCAAATTTTGAGGGGCGCCAAAATTTTTAATTGAAATAATTTATATTTTAATTACAAGCAATTTATTATTAATTCTATATTTAATTGTTATGTTAAAAAATAAATGTTTAATTTATACCTGAATTAGATTTATTATTATTATTGTTATTATTTTCATTATTTTATACACACACATATGTATATATATATATATATATATATATATACTGTTACAAAAAAAAAGGGTGCCATATCGTCTCGGGCCTAGGGCGTCCTCAAACCTAAATCCGCTACTGGCTACTGCCCGGCTGAGATTTACCCAAAGGGTCAAATGATCTCATGCGTCACTCTAACAATAGAATTGATTGCCTATGACGTGGAGGCTAGGGTTCGAATCCCGGTCTGGTGTATAGAGGGGATTTTGTCCTGAATGGTCGATTTCCACTCACTCTCCACGTTAATGCGCGTACAATTCCTTTAAAATTAAACTTTTCTTTTCCCTGACATATTAGCGTATCAATTAGTGGATATGCAAATAATCCATAACAGGTAGTTTAATGTTTGTGGAAAATAACCTAAAAAATGCAATATTTAGATACAAAGCTAAAAAATAAAGTTATATGTACCTAATTATTTTATGTACAGGAATGTAAATCATGATTTAATTGAATCATCCCGGCCTTGAGTGACAATTCTTTAGTCCTTCCTCTTTCACTAATCTGTTACGAACTCAGAGGAAGAAAGAAAAGAGGTGAAATATTTTGTTTTACTCCCAAAAGGCGACGATGTATTTCTACCCATGTAGCACCCTTAAGGTGCTGCAGAATAGAAGACCAAATTCCCTTTTGGGTCTTATCTTCCTTCTCGAACTGAATACAGAGTGACCTGGCGGTCTAGGGGTAAGGTGTCAGACTTCTATGCTGGTGGCCGGGGTTCAATCCTCGGTCCTGGCACAGATTTATCCGATTACCAAACCCTTCCTTCACCTCTGACAAGACATCTTGTGAATGTNGATTTATCTTATTACCAAACCCTTCCTTCCCCTCTGACAAGACATCTTGTGAATGTGAGGAATGCCAGGCCTCCACCGTGGTTCGGATTCCACGTTAAACTGTAGGTCCTCCATTTCATCTCACAATCACCCTACCATTACACATTAGCGTAAGTGCGTACAACCCGAACGGGTAGTAAGACGCGGTGCTGATAATAATAGCTGAATACCTGCTTGAGGAGAAATAATACCCCCAACATTCTATTACTTTCCCTACCCTGGAGTGTGTCACTATTTTGGTCCATTGGTTTTTTGTATTCTGAAAGACAAACAAAGCAGAGACTGGTCGGCCGCCTCTACCTGAAGTTTTAGGCTCACACAGTGTTTGAATAAACGGGCTACATTGAATAAACTTTGTTCATATATATAATAAAAGGAAGTGTTTGTGTGTGTGTTTGTTTGTTTGTTTGTGTGCGATGCCAAGCCAAATCTACGACACGCAGAGATCTGAAATTTTTAACATACACTTATTCCAGCTAGTAAGACTTTGAGAAGCCAAACAAAACAAGCAAATGCAAGTTGTAAAAAGATAATGTCTCATAAAATACCATAAATATATTACGACCAAGTCAAACCAAAAGGAAAAAAAAAAAATTAAACCGTTGTTGGAGGGGTAAATATGTGTTTTTTTATATTTCTTTGATACCTATGCCCTATTATCCGTATTGATTGAGTAGAAATGTTAAATAATGATAAATAAAAACTGTTAATCTATAAATAGTGTTGTGGTATTATATTCCTGGGCGCCATTAAAGTGTACCTAAATATTAAATATTCGGCACGATCTTGGTGGCACTCCAAAATACAGAAATTGTTTGGGTGGTACGCCATTCAACAAGTTCGGGAACCAACGATTCTAGAGTTTAGATAAATGCGTAAAAATAAAGGTAGAGTCTCTATTTATATACTCATCATTTGATAAAATTACTTAGTATAATCAGAAGCGACTCTCAAAAAAATGTGAGCCAAGCACGTAGGTATGATTTAATTTTTTTAATGTGGGAGGGTATTTGGTTAGGAAGAGATCTTTTTCAAGGGATAGCTGCCCTCCACCCCCTGAACTACCAATGGAAGAAATTTTATTTTTACATTATACACTTCTCGGACTGATTTAAAAGTTTTTATTGTAGCGTTTGACTTGGGTTAACTCTTCCCCCATTGTGTTAAAAATAAACATTTTATCATAGCTTTTATTAGAAAGCGTTACTGTTGAGCGTGTCTCTCCAAAATGTGTTCTAGTTGCAGTTGAATATCGCGCTTGTTTCTTATTGCACTAGATCACAGGAACATAACACAGTTATATATAAATATTCAGCCGGCATGTTTCGGTACTAGAACCAACTTACCATATTCATGGAAGTCGTTTGGGTGGTACGTTGTTTCTAGTACCGAAACATGTCGGCTGAATAACGTTCCAGTGATTCTATGCGGACCGTGGATCTTTTGAAGAAACAACATATTATTATTATTATTATTATTATTACTACTAGCACCGCGTTTTACTACCCGTTCGGGTTTATACGCACTTACGCTAATGTGTAATGGTAGGGTGATTGTGAGATGAAATGGAGGACCTACAGTTTAACGTGGAATCCGAACCACATATTCACAAGATGTCTTGTCAGAGGTGAAGGAAGGGTTTGGTAATTAGATCAATCTGGGCCGGGACCGAGGATTGAACACCGGCCGCCAGCACAGAAGTCGGACACCTTACCCCTAGACCACCAGGTCACCAAGAAACAACATAGACCCCTACATTTTGTCTCGTTTCTTATTTTTTATAAACATAGAATTTTTTATTTTATTTTGGGCCATGGCATTTGTAAATTGGGCATCAGTTGAAGAAAACTATAAATTAAGGTTGGTGCACCTAATGTTTACTCTATACTCACCAGAGATCGATGACTAAATATTATTATAATTGCTCACAAAATATTTGCGATTTTTTGGCATTTGTGAACAGTTTTTTTAATCTCTTGAAAAGGAATAAATATAAATAAGATAACGGTTGATGGACATGCATATTTTGTCATCAATTATTATAGTGACTTCAACACAATAATATATTTTTAAAACTGACACCCTTGCTGTAAAAAAAATAAATAAATAGTACAAGATAAAGATAATCTCATAGGTTTTATCATATGATGTATTATGGTTTCAAAGATAATTTTCAAAAATAGGTTTTGAGTAAACTAGGTACCCTTAAATATTCTTATTATCATTAAAAAATATTCC
Source organism: Timema douglasi (assembly GCA_901482245.1). Lineage (NCBI taxonomy): Eukaryota > Metazoa > Arthropoda > Insecta > Phasmatodea > Timematidae > Timema > Timema douglasi. The sequence continues at coordinate 168,246 of CABEEJ010001097.1, read as the reverse complement.
CTGATTCCTATTTTGAATTCAACGTTCAAGGTCAATTTAAAAAAAAATCAACTTTCTATACATTGTAAGTAAACTACCCTTAAATTAATGTATTTAAAAAGGGCTAGGATAAATAAAAATTATTTTGTGGTAAAGGCTTATATAATCAAAATATAAAGTGTGAATAAAATCCATCAAACCGTTTTGAATCCGTGGCCAGGGACAGACTGACAGACAAACCCAAACAAGTGAATTTTACTATTGTGTTTATGTTTACATAAGATATAAAGATTCATCATAATCTCAAGATCGATTTTTTTCAAGATCACAATACTTTATCTTGAGAAAGTAAAAAAGTTTTTCATTTCTGGGGAAAAAATAGTGAACGTAAAACTTTTACTAATAAAGAAAGTAAACGACATATTCTTTATACATAACTAATATAAAATACTGAGTCTTACAAAAGTATTTAGGAAAGGATCGTATTAAGGGGAACTAACTGCCTTATTTCAAAATATGGTTCACGCTAAAATAAAGTCGCAAGATTCCAACAGGGCAATATTTCCTTAACAACCTTTAGCTTGAGTTTTGTAAATAGAAAAAAAATGTGACATTAGCTCATTTTCAACGACTTTTTAAGAATATTTGCGGAATTACGAGACCATTCTTGATGAAAAATGGCTCTAGATTTAACCTTCTTCTAACAAATACAGTAACATATTGATAGGCTCCCAACAAAACATTTGATGATATTTGAGAACTAGCAGCGAGCTTACCTCTTTACCTTGAGAAAAGTAGTTCTTTAGTTTTCTTTCCCTTCTTTCTCATTGACATGAGAAAGGGTGGTTGTAGTTGAATGTCAAAAGGGAGTATAAGCTTAGAAAAATATATCATTAGTTTCAGAAAATGGCACGGATCATTCATTGTATATGGATCCATATGGCCTGAGAGCTATTGATACGTTCTCGCTGACAAGTTTTTTTTTATTGTAATAGCTAGGATTTTAAAAATTAAGTTTATTTACTTTTGAGTTGCAGAAGCTCTCATTATTTTAACCTTTATGTGTGGTTCTTTTTTATCAAACTAGGTTGACACGCCTGCGATTATAGTGTGTGAAGAAATATACACTTTAAGAATTTACATACTTATAATAATCTAATTTGTTGTCGAATTTCGACTAATCCTGATGGATGGCTACACACAAACTCATATGAAGTCTGTTCAGCGTAGGAATTGACTTCTGAAAGGCCTTTTTTCCTACCAGAAATCTATTATATAGTAGGATATTGGTAGGAGAAAAGACCTTTCAGAGAGTAATTCCTACCGTGAATGAATTATAGCATGTCCTGTTCACATATTTGTGTTTCTTCTAGCCACATTCCTGGGCCAAGGGTAACCAAACTTAGGAGAAAATAAGACTTTGTGTTTGAAGCTCTTTAAGCTATATGTACCGTTAGTTGACTATATATTACTTTAATCAGAAAAAAAAAATCCATGTTATTTAACCATTAAAGATAATTCACGAACGCTTGACCTAGACTCATAAATGATTAAAACATTTTGCCGCGCTACCAGTTCTTACATTTAAGTAGTGTGTAAAACATTTGTTTTGACATTATCTTTGACGGCTAATTAAACCAACCACACATAAAAAGCTATATCTTATCTGATAAAGTTGCATAAATAGAGCAAAAGCGTCATGAAAAGAATAAAAAAAAAATGTTTTGTGCTAACAGTAGCGTGACAGTATTGCAACGTTAGGGTATAAAGTAAGTTGTGTGTGTGTTCACTGGTGGGGTTATTAGTGTCTAGAAATGAAATTTAAGGAAACCCAAAATTTTCGAAACTTACTTACCTAAGTGCAGTACCCAGATACATATTTTTATGGGGGGGGAGTGCGGGGGTGCTTGCGTTGATTGTTGGTGAAGATTCCACAAAATATGGCAAGGATTTAAAAAACAACAACATTAAATCCCTTTTAAAGAAATTTGAAGTTTGTTTTAAAGATAATTGGAGCTAGCACCTAGATAGGTATTGAGGAGGAATACTAAAACGCATTTTTAATAATATTTTTGTTTGAAACTTCCAAACCATCCTTTCCCTTCTTTAAGCTATCTGCTTTCACACCACACGAACCAAAATCCTTCAACAATCTGAATTCTATCCAGTCTGTCGGTTTTTAACTTTCCTCTTCATCCTCGATCATACCCTGGGTCAACTTTGGAATATCATAAACAGTTAAATCAAGCCGTTGTCCACCTTTGTGGGTGGCCGTGTTGTTAATTAGCTCATTTGTGGGTCTCGAGGCCCACGGTGCGATCTTTTGACGGACTTTATTTGTTATAATTTACTGTTGGGGTTTTCCCTGTCAGAGCAAGTCTCACTTCCGATTTATCGGGAAATTACATACATTATTATTATTATTTATTATTAGCACCGCGTCTTACTACCCGTTCGGGTTATACGCACTTACGCTAATGTGTAATGGTAGGGTGATTGTGAGATGAAATGGAGGACCTACAGTTTAACGTGGAATCCGAACCACGGTGGAGGCCTGGCATTCCCCACATTCACAAGATGTCTTGTCAGAGGTGAAGGAAGGGTTTGGTAATCAGATAAATCTGTGCCGGGACCGAGGATTGAACCCCGGCCGCCAGCATAGAAGTCTGACACCTTACCCCTAGACCACCAGGTCACCGATTTTATACAAGATTACGCTCGAACTAGAAAACTTATCAATGTGTGGTTTTATGATCAGATTTATCGTGAAATTACATATTTTATTAATGTTTTCATATTGAAATAACTATATTTCAATTTTGTTGTATTTTTATAATATGTCAGGACAGTTTACCTGGTCTCAATTCCACTTTTTCCAAATGAAGAAGACTACAGAGAATGTCACTTTAATGAAGTTCGAGCTGACCGTTTTATATCAAGTGTGCTGTCCTAGGCATTAAAAAAAAATTACGATAACGTATCCCACTACCGGTCTAGCCTCTCCACATTTTATACATTTTATTGCATGGGGTCGACTACAATTAATTTATTTAAAAAAATGATACCTGTATACAGAAATCGAAACCGGAACCTTTGGCTGAGCACGCCAATACTTTACGGCCGAACTATCCAGGATTACCTCAGCACGGGAAGCATCCTGGATTTATCAATGACCGTTCATTGGTCCGCTAAGCTCCAAAGGACCCGAGTTTTATTCCCGTATTCAAATATCATTTTTCAACTAATTTAATATGTCTATATTCTGCATTAATTAAAAGATATCGAAGAAGATAAACTTTCAAAAAAAACAACCCTTAATTTGTTTAGAAAGAAGACAGGAATACCACAACGTGAAATTCATATTCCTATTATCCGTGCTTCCCTTCCCCTCCATTACCCCGGAAAATTGAGAGTATACTGTACTTACATGCTTACGATCATCGAATTCTTTCTTCCGAAACATAAAATTTGAGATAGTTAACTTAAGTAATATTTTTCCGAGGGTCCCCCCTTATAAAAACTTTCGCTGCCCCCCCCTCCCCCCGGTTAAGAATCGCTGAGCTATATTATGGAATGTTCTTATCTCGATGCTCGCGCTAAATTTAATAACTTGCAAATTTTGCGGGGCTAAAGTTTCTTTAACTTTGGTTCATGGCTTGTATTCTTTTGTAGCTAACTCACACATTCTTAAACCGTTTAGCATATTGCCAACTCACCACAGGAAAAAAAGAAAGGGTTTATTAAAAGTACTCACTTCCTTGGCTAATTGATTGGACCAAATTCCACTTCGTTTAACTACTTCTCGTATATGTCAATAAATTGCTAAAAGTATTAAATGGGAATTTCTAGTTTTATGTTAAAAAAATATATACTTGTAAATTTTACAAACAAAGAAAAATAAAATTATCCTTCGTGCTGTAGAAAGATCATTTTAATAACGTTAGGGTCATTCTGCTTGACAAGGTTTATAAAATAAATTTTAAACTGGTTACTTTTGAGCGCTTGAAATCTATGCTTCTCTGTACTTTAATTGTTTCCAAGAGCGAGCATTTTTTTCTAACTAATGTAATAATGTCGGTAAGGTCACTTTAATATTTAAGAATCATTAAAGAATACAATTGTTAATCTACGAAGATAGCTTTTTACACTCCTTAATTGACTGAATTGTCTTTTTATTTGCAGCTACTGAAAAACTAGCAGTAACAATGTTTTGTCAGACATAACGCCAGTTTCAGAATGTTTCTGGGCCAAGGTGCTATTTTCAAAAGTTATTGACAAAGCCTATTATCTAAAATAACAAAAGGGAAAATGACTCCGCTAATAAATATAGTAATGATAATAATGATAATAATAATTATTATTATTAGCACCGCGCCTTACTGCCCGTTCGGGCTATACACACTTACGCTAATGTGTATGTGTATGTGTGTGTGTGTGTGTGTGTGTGTGTGTGTGTGTTTCTACACTGTCTTGAATAAAAGTTAATACAATTGACGTTTTAATAAGCTAATCGCCAAAATATGTTTCCTATTTCGTTTATTATTCCTTAGTGTAATCGTGCTTAATCACGTCTTCTGTTCCATTTCCATTCCTCTATGCGGAGTTGAAAATGCGCATTGTACGGGCTCTCGTTAGACATTATTTTATCGAGAAATTTACTTCAATTTAATTTTAATACCTATAAAAGTTTATGCTCATACTTTAAAATTAAAAATAATATTTCTAGCAAACAATATTAAACAAGTGTTTAAAAAAAATATAAATGTGGTAAGTTTGGTAAAATATGTATTGCAATAAATAAGAGCAACATTGATCTTAAACAGGTTAACCAACATAATTCTATAACCAAATAGTAACTAAACTATAGCTAGTTTTGTAGCTAAACATATTAATACGAGTTTTAAATATCTTAAGTTCGAAAACATTTAATATAATATATTTTTGATATTAAATTTTTAATTTAACATAAATAATTATTTTATAAAGGGACCCGGTAAAAAAAAAAGGAAAAAGAATAATTACATTATTTAGTAATCTTTTTAGCTATTTTTATTTTCATTGCTTTGTCATGGTAATACAAGTAAACAATTTCATTCAATTATAATTCAAAATGGACGACAATATTGAATAAATTTATCACTCGAAAGGGGTTTTAAAGCTCTATTTCGTTATTTATGTGAACATTGAGGTTGATTTTTTTTTTTTAACAATTTGTTAAGAAACCGAATGGTTTATAAGTGAAAATGCTGATATCTTCTCAATTAAATAGATTATGCTTACTATTGCGTTTAAAAAAATTGATTATTAAGTACATCAAGTGGAAGCTCGAAAATGACGAGCCTACAAAACTTTCGATCTCGAGCTTAAGCGACAAACTCTAGCTCGAGATCGAAATACGAGTACTCGCAGAGTCCTAATAATTAGTAGATAGATACGCGTATTACCCGAATTGGTAGTAAGACTGCGCTAACTATTTTTACTAAACTAACTATTAGAACACATTTTATTGTAAATGTTGACTAATAATATAGGGTGATATGGTATTGAGTGAGTCGAGGATATTTCACACGGAGGTGAGGTGCGTTACTTTGTGACAGTTCAACACGCTGTCACATTGCTCACCGTGTGATGTGATGTGATGTGATGTGATGGGCTTGCATGAGTGCATTGCATTGCAGTGTGTTCGTTCATCCAACCTGTTATCAAGTACGATCTCATGGTGGCTACAGACAGGGAAAACAGGGAAATGTCAGGGAATTTAACTAAAAATAAGGAAAAGTCAGGGAATTAGAAAATATGTCTAAAATATCCCATTAATTTTGCAACCAAACATTAAAATAAAAGTTAATAATACCTAAATAAAATAACATTCTGATTGTTAAAATAATTGATAAAACTGTTTATTTTTAGTAGATACAAACTTTTTTTTAATATCTGATCAATAATAAGTAAAACAAGTTATCATCCACCTTTTAAACTAGAAAAAAGTAGTCTGGAAAACCTGGAAAAGTCAGGGAATTTTGTAAAATATGTTTTGTATCCCCCCTGGATCTGAATTAACATGCCACAATGTCTCCATTGTTAAGTGCTACGCTTCATACTATCCTAAAAGTGAAATTATGTTTAATTAATTTAAAAACAGAAACAATGAAAAAGATAAAATGATGGTTGTAATTAACTGTTTTTCAGATCTTAAATGAACAGAGAACAAAAATGTCATGTCATGCCTTAAGAACTAGAAAAGTGACACCAAATCCTGTGTTACACGAGGCGACTTTACTCGATGTTACTGCAGCAGCCACTATTTTTTTTTTAAATCTTTTTAGGCACTGCGTCTTACTACCCGTTCGGGCTATGCGCTTATGTACTAATTATGCTAAATGTTTGAAAGATGAGGAAGGTTATATATTTTTAGGAAATGTACTCACATATGCGTAGAGGAAGAGCGTAAAAACCATTTTGGAAAAAAACACCCTTAGTACACCCATCTGAGATTCAAACCTCGAGATCCCCACCATCGGCAGTCTAATATACTGCGAGAGGGATGCCTTAGACCATACAGACACCAAAGCGAGTAGTCTCCACTACTAATCGCCTTCAAGTCGCCTAGTGTGACAAGGTAGCCGCCACTTGCTTGTTCAACAAGTAACTGAAAATAATAATCGCAGCTACTTGAATTGAACACTTTTCAATTCTACTCGCAAGTAGCGTGCTACTCAATGGTCACATGACCTAGTCGCTGGGACTATAGTCGTGGGAGTAGCCTGGTCTGACAGCCAAGCCTACAGTAGCCCCATGGCTTCTATGGTGCTGACTGATAGCTTTGAAAAGTTACCAGATCAAATTATTTATCCCTACGCTGAACCATATGATCTGCAAAAACATGTGTTTAGCAGCTGTCACTTCTGAAAGTCAAAATTTAGGCCTATACCTAAATGTTGACTGTCAGAAGTCAGCTGTGAACTGTCAGTCAGCACCAAAGAAGTCATGGGGCTACTTTAGTCCTCATAACTTCAGCAATCGCTACTAAGCTGCGTTTGCTCATTTTTGTTTTGTGTTGCGGTGTGTTTATTTATAATCCTGTCTGAGAAATTTAAAGTTTTTAAATGGTCAGATGATGATACTTGTTGTTTTTAAAAACATTAATCGGGAATATTAGTAATTATAGTAAATAAAAATCATATCCAAATAAATTCCCGGTAGAATAATCTCTCCGAGCTGTATCGTGAACTGAATGGTGTGGGTTTACAAATTTGCGATAGAGACTCACTGAGGGGGAAAAAATAAAGAATTTGGAAGAGATGCAAATAAGTAGTCATTAAACATGTTGATGATTACCGATATACGACGTTTTCAAAGGTGTACATGGGCCAGACTGGCCTACTCGCCACGACTAAAATCATAAAATAGTAGTGACGTGTCACAGGCGAGTAGTTAGCTACAAACAAGCGGCAAGTTAAGTCGCCTCGTGTTGCACAGGCTTTTTAGGGCGTTTTTACAACGGGCTACTAGGTGACCTGGTGGTCTAGGGGTAAGGTGTCAGACTTCTGTGCTGGCGGCCGGGGTTCAATCCTCGGTCCCGGCATAGATTTATNATCCGAACCACGGTGGAGGCCTGGCATTCCTCATATTCACAAGATGTCTTGTCAGAGGTGAAGGAAGGGTTTGGTAATCAGATAAATCTGTGCCGGAACCGAGGATTGAACCCCGGCCACCAGCAGAGATGTCTGACACCTTACCCCTAGACCGCCAGGTCACCTGACACTTCATAAATATACCTACCCCACTTCAATGGTTGAATGGTCCAAGGCGTCAATCTCGCAATGGACTGGACTGCTAATGACGGGGAGATCAGGGTTGTAATCCCGCTCGGGTGTACTGAGGGGTGTTATTTCACGAATGGTTTTCCACTCATCCCTCCACGCACCTGCGGGTATAAATCCAACCTTCTTCGCCCCTAACAAAATTAAACGTAACTTTTACATGTGAGTATAGCCTGTACGGGTAGTAAGATATTTCAATAGTACCCTACTCCTACTTGGTGACGCTGTTCTCGGTTCGAACCCTGACATTCCAACCCAGACGTGTTGACCTTTCACCCAAATAAGTGGCAAATTGTGATTGTGAGTATCATGTGAGCGTTTGAAACACTCTTCATGTGTGAGCTTCATTTCCGGTATCACGTGAGTTCACTCACTGGCTTTTGAACGGCGTCTTGTGCAAGAGATTCATTATTTTATTTAATATTTTTTTATTAAATATTATTTTAGCACTATGAATGTATGAACGTATTATATTTGTAATTTTTTCCCCCATTCTAAAAAAAAAAGCTATTAATAATGGATTATGCTTGTCTGCATGTCTTTATATGATCTTATCCTCTTGATCGTTTTTTAAGTGTCTTTAAACCCTTTCGTGCGATCACCGTTTTTACACACAATTTGGCTCAGGAAATTAAAATTAGAATATAAGTACAGTCTAATTTCCATAGGAAGAACCTTTTATAGTAGCTAAAAAGATTCATAGATCTACTCTCTTTCACATAGCATACGTCAGTTCACGTGATCTGCAACTGTCACTTTTGTTATATATCATTTCCTATAACATAACACATGTAGTAAAATGTTATCAATGTTGACAATAAAAAAATATGTTCGTATTTTCTAAAATACCCTTTATATTAAAATTAGACTGAACACCCGCATTTGACTATATTGATATTGTGGAACCATTTAAAGAGGAAAAATTACCCAACTGGGATTTAAACTCGAGCCTCCCCGTCACTGCCAATCCATACAAGGCGGATACTGACACCTTTGTCCGCGTGTTCACTGTGTTGTGCCTCTCCTCTTGAATACACCACTGGGTGACCTGATGGTCTAGGAGGTAAGGTGTCGGACTTTTGTGCTTGGGATCCGGGATTCAATCCTCGGTACCGACACAGATTTATCTGATTACCAAACCCTTCCTTCACCTCTGACAAGACATCTTGTGAATGTGGGGAATGCCAGGCCTCCACCGTGGTTCGGATTCCACGTTAAACTGTAGGTCCTCCATTTCATCTTACAATCACCCTACCATTACACATTAGCGAAAGTGCGTACAACCCGAACGGGTAGTAAGACGCGGTGATGATAATAATAATAATAATAATAATAATAATAAAGTTATAACGCGCATTGTAATTGGCTCATAAATATAATTTATTATCTTTAAAGTCATAGTTTGTTCGCATAACGAAAATGGGACAGGGTTCGGACAGGTAATTCTGTGTTTTATTACCACCCCGAGCTATCTGCATATTTACGGTATTGAATTAAGGATGAGGAAGATATAATTGAGGGGAAGTGTCCCCTTATTTGCTTGGAAGAACTGGGGAAACAATTTAGAAAATAAACATTTATTTCACTTGGCCTAGCCGGGATTCAAACCCTAACCTTCTCGTATCCATTGAAATAGACAAGACGCTCCCGACGACATTGTCCACTGTTGCGGGTACCTTAGATAAAAAAATAAATGATTTTAATGAAATATTTAGATTTTGGTGTAATCTTTTAAAAATATGTTGCCTGGTTTGTACAATTTTTAATAAAGTTGATGTTATCATGTTTATTATGTACTTTAATCTCTGATAAATACCCCGCCCTTTGGACAGCGGTAAAACAAAGGAAAGCATTCATTCGGCTTATCCTTCGCTTAAGATACCACACCTTATAAACAGTTTTAAAAACCCTAGGGAAGGAACTGTTTAAATATCGATGAGCACTCTGCTAAATGTCATGCTCATCTAGTGTGAATTGCCGATTGAGATCTTGGAATTCGAATCTCGGCTGGGTGTATCGAGAGTATTTTTCTCTAAATAGTTTCCCACACTCCTGACACGAGAATTCGGGTGGATTTCCTCTAGATTCTACTTTCCTCACTAATGTAAATACAGGCGGTGTCTGTTAAATAATACAGAGATGTCTGTACTCTTTTATACCAGCAGGGTTGGTGTGAAATTGTTGTATCGTGATGAAAAGTACCTTTTTTATAACATTGCTTTCCGAACTTCAACCAATCGCTTACTCTTTTCGGGACCTTGGTCTAACCAACGTACCCCTTTAGGGCCCTTGGCCCTCTCGAGTGCAAGTTTAAAACTTATTTTGTGGGATGGTGGGCAGGAGGATGAAAGGCGTGGCGTAGCGTGGCTTCACAACAAAACAAAGTATTTTTCCGCGCTAACAAGAACAGATGGATCACGGAAACTGTAGATGGCGTTAGCTACCGGACAGGTCTTGCGGAACAATCATACGTTTGAAAATACCAGTTTTCTTAAGAACGAGTGGAATTTATTATGTTAATATTTTCAACACCCCTTCTAGGATAATGTATCGATGTTTATTAATTGTTACATTTTCTTATTTTTTGTTATGAAACCGGCAGTTTTCTATTGAAAAATGTCACTTTAATCGATATTTTATCAGTGTTAAAATTATAGAGGAGGTATGTATACTAAAAGTACAACTTAATCCACATGCTTCTATTCTTTAACCAACCGTTTATGAAAATAAAAATGCAAAACAATACAAAATTCTCGAAGATAACCGTTTGTTCTCATGGCTCTGCATTTCCTCGCCAAATGAAAAGGGCAAGCTCTTTAAAAACTGCTATACACATTTTATTCACGCTACTAGGTATAAGGTGAGGAAGATATCATTTCAAGGAAATGTAACCGTATTCGAGTAAATGGAATGTAAGGAGCCATTTAGGGAAACAATCCATTGTACATCCAGCTGGAATTTGAACCTTGACCTCCCTGACATCGACAAACTAGACCAGATTAGCCCAACGTTTAATCTGCGTATAAGCAGGGCAGGACATACCCTAGGGCGCAAAGGTCCTAAGGGCGCATTCCAACAAAATGTAATTGTTTTAGTGTTTAGATAAATATTTACTCGAATTAAATAACTATTTCTAAATAACCCGCCTCGGTGGCGTAGTTGGCTAACGCGCTTGTCGTGTTGAGCTGCTCGACTGCTGAGGACGGGGAGATCGAGGTTCGAATCTCGGTCGGGTGAACTGGGGGTGGTTTTTCCTAAATTGTTTTCCACTCTCCCTACACGTAAATGCGGGTTCACTTCCTCTAATTCAACCTTCCCAATTCCTAATCTATTAGAGTAATTAGTACTTAGAGCGTATAACCCGAATGGGTAGTAAGACGCGGTGCAAAATATGATATATATATTTCTAAATAAATAACATCTTTTTGATGTAAAGTTAAGAATACATTAGATTTAAAAAAATGGTTGATTAACAAAATAATCACGTTTATTGTTTATGTACTATTAGTACCGCGTCTTACTACCCGTTCGGGTTATACGCACTTACGCTGATGTGTAATGGTAGGGTGATTGTGAGATGAAATGAAGGACCTACATTTTAACGTGGAATCCGAACCACGGTGGAGGCCTGGCATTCCCCACATTCACAAGTTGTTATTGTTTATGACATCCAGGGTCGCTTTGCTATTTGATTATATTTTAGCAGTGTGACCAACTATCCGTTCGGGCTACACGCCTATGAACTAATTACACTAATACGTGGGGGGAGGGTGTAAAACCAATTAGGAAAAAAAAAAACCTTTGTGCAGCCGACTGGA
>CABEEJ010001097.1:126010-151323 GCA_901482245.1 Timema douglasi | reverse complement strand
GGGGGGGTTCCTAAATGGTTTTCCACTCTCCCTCCACGCAAATGCGGGTTCACTTCCTCTAATTCAACCTTCCCATTTTCCTAACCCATTAGAGTAATTAGTACTTAAAGCGTATAACCCGAACGGGTAGTAAGACGCGGTGCTAAATATTATTATTATTATTATTATTATTATTGTAGACATATGATTGTAGGCCTACACAATAAATTCAGTAACCATACAAAATAAGTTAGTACTAAAAGGGTTTTTTTAAATCAACCATACATAACATTTTATTTTATTTTCACTGTATTAGTTTAATATCCTCTTTTAATCCACATTATTATCATCATCATCATCTGTGATTGTCTTATTTAAAAATAGAGCTCTAAGAGATTATATTCTACATATTTGGTATGAACACAACATTTTAAAATACAAATATTAAAATTCTTAGATAGTCACTCTTCAGAAAAAATTTAAAATATCCTCAGTAAAACCACAAATTAAGACTAAAGGTTTTGTGTTATTTAATATGGACTCATACTACTGTTGTGTGTTTTAGGTCAATGTTTTTGTCAGTATTTCTCCTCCTTACAAATGCACATTGGGTAGAGAGATAATAATTCCATATGGTATTCAATTTATTTTGTAAACTCAAATCCAGTTTTTAAACATCATAATAAGTACCTAGTAAATTAATTTCAATAAAATTATATGTATTTTGTGTTTCAGATTCAACTGATATTGTGGATTGCAAATTAAAACTCATTCTTGGATTAATATGGACACTCATCCTTCACTATTCTATCTCTATGCCTATGTGGGAGGGGGAAGAAGACTTCGGGGAAGGAAAAGGTCCTACACCCAAGCAAAGGTTAGTATTAATGTTGTCAGACATCAGTACATTATTATCTTAGTAAAGTTGGTTAATATAGTTAGATTGTAAAGAGAAAAAAAATAGCATGGATAGTGTATCAAATAAAATATAGTTGAAAAATAACACTTGGTCACGGGAATCAAACCTTGGATCCTTCGCTTGGTGTTCCATTCATTGCTTTACTATTAAGCATAATTTAAGGCAGTTATACTAAGCTATCCCTACAAAAGTTATTTCCATCCATTATAAAGAGTTGAGCTCAACTAAAAAATAGTGACATATCCTATTCTTAGAACTATAGTAAGCCACAAAAACATCATAGATACAGCAATAAAAGACTGTTTAAGTGTGCTAAAAAGCTAATAAAATATTTGTAAATCTCAAGAATATGAGCAATTTTGTTTTGATACTTTGTCTAGAGCTGAAGTTTCTTTTCAATGTTTATTGATTTTGTGGTAATTCAAAAATTTTTTACAATACAAATATCAAAATACAATAAACATATTTGAAATTATTCTATTGTCTTACTTTTCCAAATATTGCTTTATTTATTTATTAACTACATGATCTAACATCTTTGCTCAGTCACTAAAGCATCAGCACACTAATCTAATGCAATGCTATATGTTTTTTCAAAAAGCAGTATGCCACACACAGCCCAACCTTTTTTGCAACTCTGCAAACTAAATAAACATATTTATATGTAATCCTCAAGCAGTGGAATAGTCTTATTCATTTGAGAGGTCCACCTTTATTAAATTCCATCAGCCCTGGTGAAAGCTCATGTAATTGGAAGATTTCATCACATTTTATGTCACCAGGCTACTCCACTGGATCCAGAGCAGAGTCCCAGATTTGCCAATCACTAATTTTACCGCAGACTGGAACGATGGCAGAGCAGTGGGAGCACTGGTGGATGCAGTTGCACCAGGTATGGTTAGGTTTGCTTTCCCAGGGGATATTTAGTGTTGTAGCACTATTAAAATAATATTTACTCTCTCATCTCCAGAAAATCAAATTTGTATATATACATTAAATTAATAATTAAATTCAAAGGACAATTTAGGAGGAAGGTGTCTTTAAATGTTAGTAAGTAGAACTTGAGTGAAGGGATTTTCTGAATATTTTAGTTTAAAGTGTCTAGGTTATTTGTTGTAATGGCAGCTCTTATCCTAATTTACAATTATGAAAAATAATTGTAAACACATTCAAATGGTTAAGTATATTCTGATTTTATGAATTAAAGAGGGGCTTACATGGATATAATTTAAACTTGAGTTAATATGCCTTAAACCCATGCCTTCCTCAGAATACAAAACTGATGATAAAAACATGGTAGAAAGTACAGTAAGGTTTTTTTTGTGGTCAACATTGATAATATTCAAATATATTATTAGTATTATTTCATATGTATTGGTATTATCTATCAAAAGGGACATTGTGACATGGTAATATATGAAAAGTGGATTTACTAATATATTTGTCTGTAAAATACTGTTATTTTTATCACATTGTTTATTTTATAACAATGAACAGTATTTGCAAAGAGCACAGTAGTTTATTTTCCCAACATAAAGTTATTTTTCTCAAAATGGCCAAAAAAACCTTAAGTGTTCCTTGATACTTTTTTTTTAGAGCTTGAATAGGTATCAGAGAATCAAAACAACTTAAGTACAGGGATGATACACACCTGAAAAAGTCAAGGAATTTGGTGTGACAGAGAAATTTTTAAAAAAGCTATCAGATATTTCATAAATTTTAAAATTATTCAAATAGAGGAGGAGCACCCATGGTAAAATATTAGTTGTATCAACAATTCATATGATTTTGCAAAGAGAACAGAATTATTTGACTTGAATAGTATTTCTGTTAATAATTTAATTTAATAGAAAACATTGAAAATGTGTTGTTTTACTCATAGCTTTTCAAATAAAAAATGCTGGAAAATGTACATTTTTTGATATTGAAAACCTGAAATAGTCAGGGAATCACAAAGCTTAACCCTTTGGTGAGTATGAACGTATATTTACGTTCATTTTGTTATGGCTTCCTAGGAGTATGCACGTAAATATACGTTTTCATGGGGGGAGCAGCCTATTTTTGGGTTATCACAGTATTATTGGAAATAATAAATTCCCGGTTTGGTTTTAAGATTTAATATGCCATTATTTGCTCTTTTCTTTTATTTCCCAAATTTTTTAGATTCATTTTTTTAACTTTCGAGGCGAGATCGAGATTATTTTTTTTCTTGAATTTCAAAGATATTTTCAAGACTTGCACATCCCTATTAATGAGCAATTTGTGGTTATTACCAGCCATCAGACTTTCAGATCACTCTTGAAGACATTAATCATTAATAATTTATCAATTCAAACTTATCTTAACCTAGCTTATGAGGTAGACAATATTATCAATACTATATGTTCAACTTTCTTTGACAAGAGAAATATATATCATACATACTTTACATAGTAGCCAAGTCATTTGTCTACAAAATATAATTAATGCCGGTTATTCACTTCACTGCCTGTTACTTTATAGACCACAATGACTCAAGCTGTTGGTAGTGAGTGACCTACATTCTTGAGGATAGGCTTGACCTTTCTCCAACTGAAGAATCCATTTACTGGATCATGGGAACCACAAAGCCACCTTTTATTTGTCTATATTAAAAATATACAGGTTCAAACTCTTTAGTTCGGCATTCTGTTTTCCAACAGCTCCCATGGACCGGCAAGTTTTGAATCTGTCATTAGATCAAGGGGCAGCCACCACAACAGTTCTATTAGCAGTACAAAGGACCGAAATTGTTTACATCTGGAGCCAAGTGTTTTGGTCATATATTATAGTTTTGTATTGTATGCTGACTGTATTTTAACGCTTAAATTACCTGCTTGGTGGTCACATAGTCTAACACGCTACTCTCGGAGTAGACTAGACTGCCGATGACGGGGAGATCGATGTTCGAATCTTAGTCGGGTATAGTGAGGCTTTTATTCCCTAAGTTGTTTTCCATTCTCCCTCCACACAAATGCGGGTACACTTCCTCTAAATATAATTTTTCTAATCCCTAAAACCATTAGCATAATAAACATAAGCTTATAAACCAAAAGGGTATTAAGACCCTGTTCTAAAAAAGCCCTTAACCCTTTGGTGAGTATGAACGTATATTTACGTTCATTTTGTTATGGCTTCCTAGGAGTATGCACGTAAATATACGTTTTCATGTTTGTCTAAATTAGTATGGCCGTAAATAAACGTTCAACCATGTTAGTTCTTTGCTGCTATCTATGTTATGTTAAAGAAACTATTTTTAGACATTTACTAGTTTATATATTTGCTAATAGATGACTCTACTGTCCTTTATACAAAACGGTTATCATAAACACCTGGTTGACTAAATCGATGTTTATTTTAGAAGTTGTGTTTCCACATGATTTATTTGTGACAGTTTTTTTGCTGTGTCATTGTTTATAAAGTTAGTGGCCGCACATGAACATTCATTTTTATACCTTAGTTTATATTAATGTTTTATTTATGGAGGCAAACTCACATATTTATAAATAAAGGTAGTAGCCACACTCGAATGTGTATAATCGTATTATAGTTTTATATTGTTGTATTTATCATGGCATCTTCGCGCAAAAGACGAATGCTAACAGAAAAAG
Organism: Timema douglasi; assembly: GCA_901482245.1. Classification (NCBI taxonomy): domain Eukaryota; kingdom Metazoa; phylum Arthropoda; class Insecta; order Phasmatodea; family Timematidae; genus Timema; species Timema douglasi. The sequence continues at coordinate 146,796 of CABEEJ010001097.1, read as the reverse complement.
AGTTGAATGAAATAATTTCAAATTGGGAATCCGCGAGTGATATAAATGACAGTGATGACGGAGTTTCATCTAGTTCATATGAGCGGGAACCTGAACATGAAGTTGATGCCGATAACAATATGACACAAATACAGGTGAGAGCAGATGTTCAGCCAACAATGCATGATACATTTCGGTGGCAAAATAATGCCAATTTTCACAGCCAAAGCGGAAAGACTGTGGATGTGTGTGGAATGTGATGTAGGACTTTGCAGCTATCCATGCTTCACCACATTTCACACAAAAACAAATTTTTAAACTCTCTGAATTGTATTTGAAATGGAAAAATTTTTCCTAAAAATTATTTTTTTAAATTTTAGAACTACTTTGGAAACTGCAATACATCATTTTAAAATGAATATGCAAAAATAAAAATATATTTAATTTTCACCAAAAACCTCACTCCACAGGGATATTGTACTATATTAAAACTATACTCACCAAAGGGTTAAAAGTCATATCAACCCTAAAGTAGTATTTTACTCCGGGGAAGAAGGGCTTTGAACTCATTTTCACCTCCCATCCAATTTGTTTATTCACCTAATTTTATTCCTCAACCTTGTTTATAATCCATTGTTACCACTGGTAGCAGTGGCGTCTTGTCAGGGCCAGCAAGGCAAGCCCTTGGTTCCTTTGCTTGAAGATATGTAATTATTTTATTTAATGTTTACAAAAATATTCTCCTGGCAAGCATTTAAATTTAATTCAAGCTTCAGTATGGTTGAAAAAATTTTTCCCCCACACATGACAATGACCATAACATGCATGTGGGTCGTGCACTAGTCCATCACATTGTAGTTGAAAGTAAATATTTTTTTGGCTTTCATTCCATAGCTCTAGCTAGCTTAGTTCTTATTTGTGACGTCATGGATTTAAGATGATTGAGAAGGTGAAGAGCTGTGGGGCTTGGTTAGCAATGCAAGCAACCATGTTACGCCTTATTAACAACCAAAGCTTTATGCTCGAAGGATGTAAGCCTAGAACCGAAGACACTAAAATATACTTTTGCATGCCCCTCTCTACTCTTTTTTTAAACACGTGACAATAGTAGAAGTTTAAGGTGTTGGGAATAGGAATTAAGGGTCTTTGAGTGGAAGAGGAAATGTGTTTTGGTTTTAATGAATCCTTGTTTGTTTTTAGATTTACAAAGGAAACAAATACAGTTAATTTAAAACAAAATTTTAAGAAATTTGGAAAACAGGGTTTCTTTATGATATAGGCATGTTAACCTTTATGAAAGCTCATCCCTCACCATTGCTGCCCAGTCCCAGTTGGAATCTCTTTTTAGAGTTAAAAAGTTGTTGATATATATAGGTTTTTTTATAATTGTATACTCTGTCTATTACTAACTCTCACTTACTTTATCTGTCTATCCTAAGTGAGTTCTAGAGAAATTGCACAATTAGACATTTGTTGACCAATGAGAACCATGATATTGAAAAAACAGTACTATTACAGCCTTGTGGGGTTTAGCTCTGGCCTCTCTTGTCCCTTCTATGGTAGAGCACCTGACCTTTCTTATTTGCATATTTTTCCACACTTATATAATACATAATAAAATATTTTTTGAATGTTTGGAAATGTGTATATAGTTTAGTAATAAGTTTAATGCTTGGTAATACTCTTTCCTGTGGAATAAACTACATACACACTTAATGCCAGCTTGATATATAAACACTTATATTATGGTACGATTTGAAAATATTAATTAATATCAATTACATATTAAAGCTTGAGCAGAGCTCTGAAAAATTTAGTCTAGTCAAGCCAAGCTAAGCTTTATACAACTAAAGTATTTAATTTGACCACTAAAATTAGCATTTACTACAAACAATATATTTTCTTGGTAAAGCATATTATTATTATTCTATTCCTCCAAATAATTTATAATGTGTAAGTTTTTTTAAATTTGTAACATTATTTTACTGAGGCATTGAATCCCTGAAAATATGCCAATACCTCTGTACAGTATATATATGTTACAATCCATAAACACTTTTGTGGCAAAGTAGCATAACTCCTCCACTTTAACATGTTTTAAACAGTGTCAAAGCAGTGTATTTTTTCTAAATACTAATCAAAGTTAAAGCTACAATTTAAAAGTCATTTATTTCAAGTTTGTGTCATTTACTGACTGGGATCTTACTGTGCATGCTACACCAATTAAAATAAATGTTGTAATTTTAATGGTAATCATTTTAAACTGAATGCACCAGGGTTTAAGTGTGTGTGGGTATATCCATGTGAATGTGTATATACTTAGTTTGAATACAACCTTCCTCAAACCTAACACATAAGCGTAATTAGTACATATGTGCATAACCCGAGTTGTTATTATTGAGACTCGATGACAAAACAATTTCTTATACAGTTTGGCAAGCTAAAATAGCCCTCCCTGTGAACACAAAAGCTGCCCCTGGTCTGTACCTTTCCTTTACCCTCCAAGGTGATAGTAAGCTTACCTTTGTTTATTCCAATATTGGATTGGTTATAATAAAAGGTCCCACCACGGTTAAAGTTGAGGTTACCTTTCAAGCTAAACAGAGTGACAAGAGGTTTTAATCTTATTTGCTTATAATCAGGATATTGCTTTCAATCTAAGAGAACAGAGAAGGGAATGTTATTACCAGATCCTGGATTTTGATGACGTATCATCTTTTTTATTTAGTCCATCAGAGATAATACTCATGAGTACATAAACTCTGTTCATGATCAGGTTGCAGAAATGTATATTTTATAAGTCATTTTTTGCCATTTCAGATTTTATAGTCATATTTCTTGCATTTTACTTTCTCGCTATTTTACAGGTAGAAAAAGTATTGTGATTGTCCAAAAAATCTAACTCAAGATTTTGATGAATCTTGACGTTTACCTCGAATCCAAGAAAATGCTTTTTGAATTTCTGTCTTTCCATCTGTCTTCCTGTAACTCCAACCAGAGCCTAAACTAATTTACTGATCAAGCCAAAACTTGGTATCTAGGGTTTTCATAGGGTTACTCAGAGGGGTTTTTGGAATTGGATATTTAACCCTAAAATTAAGGGTAGTTTAATGAAGGGCTAAAAACAAAAAAGTTAATTTTCTCAAAATTGTCTTTAACGATTTTGATTAAATTTAATTTCTAAACATTTATAAATATTTTAAACAAAATTGTTACTCTCAATATTTCAACAAAATGACTTTAAGGGCTCCTGTCTGATGCGTAAATTATCTTTTTCTACAATATCTCCTAAACTATTTGAAACATGAAATTATTTATCATAAAAAATACGTATGACTATTAATAATACAAATATTTTTATAAAACCAATAACTTTCAAGCTATACTCATATATATATATATATATATATATATAAACTTTTTGAACACAGAAGTAAAGTATTGTTACCGTGAAAAAAAAATCTAACCTGAAATGTTGATGGATGTCGACGTCTCATGACCCCCCCAAACCCTAAAAAGTTGTTTTTGCAATGCCGTCTGTTTGTGTATGTTTAAGCTTAAAATTAAGGCTAGTTTAATAAAGGGCGAAAAGAGAAAAAAAATAGATTTTCTCAAAATCGGCTCTAATGATTTTGATTAAAATTCGTATCCAGGTGTTGATTAAGATTATAAATAAACTGGCTATTTTCATTTCGCATGAAAATGTCTTTTAGGGTAGACCCTACTTTACAGAAGCAGAAACTTCCTTATTTCCACAACTATTTTAGATACTAAATAACTTTTCATTGCAAAATTGTAGTACTATTAAAAATAAAAAACCTTTAACACATAATTTTTTTAAACCAACATTTTCTGAGATATTAGCAAATATATTACTACAATTTTGTGAGCTTTATTTGTAAAGAGATACTACTTAACTTTTAACGCAATAATTCTTTAATGCGATAGATTAATTAAATATAAATAAGTCTCCAAAAGTTTATGTTGTTTTTCCTTAAACCTCTTAAGAGAAATATTTGTACAACCATGATCGATCTTCATTTTAGATTCAATAGTAAATATATACATTTTTTATTTGTTAAACTTTATAAATGAGGAATTTAATAGCAATGCAATGGCATGAAGAATTGCAACACCTAATAAAATGTCAAAAATTTTAACCGGAAGTTGAAATTTTAATACAAAGCGTTGACCCTTGTAGACCCAATTTTGAACTTTTTTATCAGTCCAAACATACAAATGAGGACATTAATTAACTAAAAATAAAATTATAAAATTTAAACTGGGACTAAAAAAAAAGTTTTACAAAAGTATAGTGCAATTTATGCTTGAGTTCGCTAGTGTGTAATATTTTGTTTCACATATTTTATGAGTTTTGGGTAAATATCTCCATTTTTAAACAATAGAGCGAGAAAGTCCATCTGGAGTTCCATACATTTTTTTGTTGTTTAATAAGTCATTTTTAAATATTTTTTTTGGGAAGAAAATTTATAATTATTTGAAAATGACTTTAAAAAGGTTATATATATGAATTATCAGTGTGTTGATAAAACATGAATATTCAAACATCAGATATTTTACCACACAATTGTTGACTGAAGAAAATAATGTAAGAGTCCAAATTAACTTTGTGCCCCTTTACCTGCATGCTTATAAATTCCACATTCCTGGTGAGACCTTCACTTTTCTGTAAAATATGTGAAGTGAAAGTGTCTAGCATCAGATACAAGATTTAACCATTCAACAGTATATCAGAACAACAAACATGTCCGTGGTATCCAGAATATTGATAAAAAGAAATCTCTCAATTATTACTTGCACAAAATGCATTCACGAATAAAAAAAAATCCTCAACATTTTGTAAAGATTAAATAAACTAATGTTAACACATTGTTTTTATGTCATCAATATAATCATACAAGAGAGTTGTTGAAATAGCTTAACATATTTGACTGTGGGTGTGTGCACACAAAAAAGTAGGACAAGCTTATAGTTAGTTATTAACTAGATAGAGAAAACTGTAGAAAAGTGCAAATTTAAGTAAAATATATTTTACTCTACATTACAATGGTGTCCCACTGAAAGTTTTATCTAGTTCTTTTATCATGTGCTTCATTTGTGTACGGATAAAATACAAATATTTAATCCTATGACCGATGATGTTGTGCTATTTATAGTTTAATTTGAAATGTAATTAAATAAGCTAGGATCTCCAATTTTACTTATTTACCATTTCTACTTGAAAACTTATTGTTGTATGTAATTATATTTGGGTTATGTTTTTATATTATTTTATGACTAAATCAGATTTATTTTTTGATGTAGTTTGTAACTATGCTATAAACTTGAAAGTTTTTTAATCTATGTATTAAATATGGCAGTAAAATATTTTTTTGATTAATTTAACTACTTTTTAAAGATAATTTCACTTGCTCAGATGTTTCTGGGATTTGACACGGTCCTTACTGTCCGAAATACTATGTCCAAGTACAGAATTTTCTTAACTTGAAGATATTCCTAAATCATTAATAATTTCTCCAAGCACATTGATTAAATTGATGTGCTTTTTTAAAAAAACAAAAGAACAACAAAGAGAAGTGATATTTACTGTAAGCAAACAGTACTTCACTCTCTACAAGCTATGAATGGTAGCTTTTGACCAGATGTTTAATTAACTATTGCTTTAAATGTCAGTTTCAAGGTAAAAATTCAGTCGAATAATATATTATTCATCATTATTTATATATATAAAACAGTAATTTAATTTAAGATAAAAGTGTTAAAATACCTTAATAAAATATCAGTGATATTTTAAAACTAGATTAAAATACTGTACTCATATGTATTGTTGTAAATTGCATTCTGTGTGCTATTTTTGACTTCAACACATATTTTTGCTAAAGTCTGGAAATTTCATTAGTCACTAAAATAATAGGTCTAAGCTATTTTCATTTACAATAACCAACTGTCAAAATAACATTTTTCTCCAAATAATGCTCACCGCAAATTTATTTTAGTACAGTTGTCCATGTTGGGTATACTAATCTCAATTCTACAAGTCAACATGGGATTTTCATCTCAACTTTCCATCACTCTATTGTGTGCCTTTAGCCAAAGTCGATTCATTAGTTCATTAGGCCGTATAAGGCGATCTTTTAAAGTATAAATATAATCTAACTGAAATCTAACTTAGATCGCACAACCCAATAGCCCATTGCTTTAGGCTGACATCATTCAACCCCTTCATAGAGTGTCTAAAAATACTACACTAAGTTTCGATTTTAATACAATAATGTTTATAATATAGTGACTGGAAATTTTTTGAATTGGCTCTGGAAATCCTGGAAAAGTCATGGAATTTTAAAATTTAGTTTGGCTGGGTACCCTGAAAGTATTTTTAGATTGTTGCTTGGTACTGATAAAACTATATACTTTTTCCAATTTTTCATACATCCCTATACTGCTTTCAACAAGTTATTAGCATTGCTTTTTTATAGATATTCAAATTAAATATTTACCATAGATCTTTGCTAAGTAGTTTCCTAAAAATAGTGACTTAACAAAAGCTCAATCTATGAAATACAAAATTGTTAAGGCTCTTAGAAAATGAAATTAAACTAAAAAAATTACCTGTACATTGTATTAGTTTCTTTTTACCTTTCTTCAATTAACCCTTTAGGAGCAGAAAAATTATAGTAAAAAAGTAAGTACAAGTTTTATATTCATAAGGGACCATGCAGCCCAATATATATATTTTTTTTTTTCATGGTAACTATTAACCTTAAAGTAATATAAAAGAATTAACAAAACAATGACTATCATAGTTTACTACAAAACATATTTGAATATATATATGAATAAGGGGATGTCTCAGAAAACTGTTTTGTAAGATCTTGCTGTTTGACTCAACAAGTAGGACCATATTTTCAAACACATAGCCTGCTAAAAAATATTTTTATACTGTCACTACATTATCACTGCTACTAAATAACAACAGCTGCATTGGAAGGCATAACTGTTTTATTGTTTAGATATGACCCATTAAAATATAAATAAGTGTTACATACACATATATTTAATAAGTTTTATTCACTCTTCTAAATGGTGAAAACATTTTATATGCATGTTTTAATTCTAATGGGAAACTTTTTAATATAAAAGTGCACAGAATATTCTTCAAGATACTTTTTTTTTTGCAGGCCTTTGTCCAGACTGGCAAGACTGGAATCCGACAGACTCCCTTCAGAATGCCTCAGAAGCCATGGGGCTGGCTGATGATTGGTTGAATGTTAGACAGGTACAGAGATAAGTTTTTAATCATGTTCTTTGGGGTTTCCATTTTTACAAAATATTATTTAATTACTGGATACCCAAAAATAATTCTTTCTAAATGTAATGTACCTCATCATCATCATTACTCCTATTTGGCATTTCAAGCATGTGTTTTTATTTTTTTACATCCAGTACTGTTGACAGCTTGTAGCCTAGATCAATTTTTTTATTCAAGCCATATATTTACCACTGTTTGCTTGATAGGCCTGTTTTAGCTTCATATGCCTTAGAATCTAACTTAGGACTAGGGCAGGCAAAACATCCAGAACCTGGCCATTAATTCGTCACTGTGAAAATGTGAACCCACATTTTGCAAAGATAAATTTTTCGGCCATGCCGGAAACAGAACCCGAGACCCTTAGCTCAATAAATAGACACGCGACCGATTGAACTAAGGTGTGGAATAAATATGTTTCTAATCGTTAATAATTTGTATTTTGCTTTTATTTTTTGTCCCTTTGTTTTCATTTCTCACCCATTATTTGAGGTTCCTATCATTTTGCTTATTTTCCTGGCAGCTTTCTTCACAACACCTATATTCTTATAACGTTGGTTTGTATATTTTGTTTAGGTATAGTTTTATGGATTTATAATTATTTTAATATAAATATTTCTTTGTGTGTGTATGCGGCACAACCAATTTAAATAACATGTTTAGCTCTAGATTTCAATGCATTCAAAGGGATGAATATTTTGGTTATGTTTCATTAAAATTTTCTCAATATCCATTCTATAATAATTATAATAAATTGCCTATAAAGAGAGTTAAACTTATTTTTTATAAATAAATAACTCTGTTAAGTTTTTATATATAAATTTAAAAAATATCACACACATTGTAATTTTGTGGTACCACAAGTATTTGTTACTAAAAGCAAAACTTGTGAAGTTTTATTTATAATGTTAATATCTTAAAGTATGATACCATAGCTAAGTGGAAAGAATTTCTGTTAAATTATCAGAGTACTATAGATTCATTCTCAGTGATGTTAAATATTTATCACTGCTAAATTTGGTTTGTTTACTTTTTCTTGTTGGCCAATTAAAGTTCTTTGGATTTTGCATATGTATTGGAATTAATTAGAGATACATTGCGTCTAGCTTTGACTTTGTTAAATATGTAAGATTTTTAACTTAAATAAGCTAAAATTTAATTTTAAAAATGTTTTTTATGCATAACAAGGTTAACTTATCGTCACCCGAGGATGCAAGTGTTCTATCTCCAAAATTGTTAAATTTGAGATATTTGTTGTTAACGTTTATTTAGAATGCATATGATTCACCTGCGGTGAAATTGGGACTCCTATATAATTACTTAAGAAGATATAAACTCGAGTTGTCATCTTGTAACATTGGTTTTATACACAAGGTCAAACTTCAATGCTCTTTTACACAAAAGTGAATAATTGGGCATAAAACACTTGCATTCTCAGGTGACGTTATGTTAATGTTATGTAAGACTTAGCTATTCTGAAGAAGAAAAAAATCCTTATTTATAAGGGTTAATCTTTTATATTTTAATCTCAATGGAAATATTTGGAAATAAGTATATTCTACATTTACTATGACAAAAAGTCACCTTCATTTTTTTTTGCTAGAAATCAAAATTTTCAAAAAGTTAATTCTTAATACATAGTCAATTTCACAAAGAGGTGTAAAATTCACATCACTAAATAAGGGGTAAGGTAAAGAAATTCTATTAAAATATTGTAAGTATCATTTGTTAAAAATATGTACAAGGTTTTATTTAAAAACAATCAGCAAGAACAGCCTAAAGCTAATTATATAAACAATTAAAAACCTTATTTAAAATTAGTTCTGGTATTGATATCTTAGCTACAAATCTATTTTTAAAAGTATTGATCTGACGTTATACTTAACTAGCATTACTACAATCTACATTGTTTTATGTTGACCTCATTTTAAAATGGTCAATTTTTACATTTTTTTTGTGTAGTTTCATAAAATCAATAGAAAGATAAAAACTTTTTAAGCAACATTGTAGTTATTTTTTAAATGTAGTGTTGCAGGAATAATGTATTGAAATATCAAAATACTCTATAAATCTTGGGGGACAGGCTAATTCTTATTTATAATAATATAATATTTAGCACCGCGTCTTACTACCCGTTCGGGTTATACGCTTAATTCTTATTTAAGTCCTTAAATTATCATGCCACTTGAGCTGATGTATTTTATTGGTAGATTGGATGGTGATTTTTGATTATTTGTTTGCCTACAATATTTCATTTAGTTTGAACACACATAATTACTTATACCCCAGATCTGTTGTTTAGCAAACATTTCATTTCACATATTTTATTCGTTCATTTATTTTGGTGTATATGTGACTTTTAAAAACTAACCTCATTTGTTAATAATCTATTCCATTATCATTAATTATTTAATGTTTTTGTTATTTTAAATAACAGCTCATAAGACCTGAAGAGCTGGTCAGTCCTAATATGGATGAGCAGTCGATGATGACCTATCTTTCTCAGTATCCAAATGCTAAGTTGAAGCAGGGGGCACCTTTACGTCCTCGCACAAACCCAAACAGGTAGAAATAATTTTAATAATTTTAAATTTATTGTGTACCTTTCTAGTAATTTATTTTAGAAATTAAACCACTCATATAAGATTACACAGTAGAAAAATTACTCAATTCAAGGATGGGAAATCTTTTCTATTAATAAATACATTATTCATTTAAAATTGAAATAAATGGATTAACATATTTATATAATAGATTTAAGGTAAAAGCAGCAAATGTCAGAACAGCTCAACTTTTTTTTATTACCATTCATATCCTCTAGCTGTGATTTGGAACTAGCTAACTTATGGAAACAGGATTCAAGTGGGAAATTTAAAGAATTAAAACAGCATTCTGACCCAAAGAAATTCTTTTAAAACAATCACTCGGTCGGTAGAACCAAAAAAAGTTACTTGTGAAATATGGTATTCAATTCATGAAATTAATACTATGGGCCAGTTTCATAGTCAAATTTAGTACGCCTCAAGTGCGGCGCTACACTAAGTACAAGATGACACCTACCTAAACTCGAATGGAATGGGCCAGTTTCCTATGCGAGAACGGCCCATTCCATTCGAGTTTAGGTAGGTGTCGTCATGTACTTAGTGTAGCGCCGCACTTGAGGCGTACTAAATTTGACTATGAAACTGGCCCTATGTATCAAATTGGGAATTATTTTGTTTGGTGACTATAATAAACATTTTTATGAATACTTTAATACTCACTCTATTGAAGAAATAACGCTTCAGCAAAACCATTTAATGCTGTTGGCAGATGTAATGAAGAATGTTATCACTCATATATTTTTTTTCTGTATAAAGCATTGATTGTGATCAAAATATTTGAATAGATAGCAAAACTTTTATATATATATATATATATGTGTGTGCGTGCACGCACGCGCGAGTGCATAGGCCTATATATTATATGCATTTATAGATCATTGAAATATCAAAAACTGCTATATCTGATTCTTTCAACTTTATGACTTTGGATTTTATTACATCTGTACCTATGTGCATAATGCAGATTTGTGTGGGAAATAGTTCTGATCATAATATTTTAAAGTTTAAGGTAAATACATTTTAAATTTATTGCAATAAACTGCTTCTTGTAAAATAAATGAATAAATTGTTAAGCCATTGTGTATTCCATTAATGAATAATAAACTAGACCTGTGGACTTTTCAAATCCTAATAATATTGCCAAACTCCATATTTTGTGTTAAGGGAATTATTTTTCTTTAAATGTTACAGAAATACAATTTTATGTTATATAATTTTAGTACTAAGAATCCAGATTAAATTTAACAGTATATCATAAAGTAAATGATGAGTTCATAATTTTTTTTTGCTTATTGGCAAATAACACATTTTTGTTTTGATTTAGTCCAATAAGATTATGTGAGAAATTCCTGCTAAACTGTGTTTATAAATTGAACCCAGTACACAAACCACATTTTGTGAACCAATGCAAATCCCTAATACATAATCAACATATTGTTGATTTAAATGCATCCAATAGAATTTATAAGTTTTTTCTGATAAAACCTATGTTTCAACTGTCATTTACTTTTTAATAGGGTTATCATGAGCCCTGTTTTTATTAATTCTGCTTCTTAAATTTATCCTCTATATTTCGATTGTCAATCCAGATTCCGAAACATTCACATTTTCAACATTTTTCCAGCCATCATTATTTATTATTAAAACTATTTTATTTATTTTTGTACACTAATCAAATGTATTTGCAAAAGTTAATAAATGAGAAAATAAAATGTTAAATAGTTTCAAAAATAGTACAACAAAGCAGCCATGTTAACTCTGGGGAATATTTGTAGAACAAAAATGTCATATTGAGTAAAATTACAGTTTTTCTGCATTTAAATGAAGCTGCGCATACCATAAACTCATAAGGGTAACGATGAAAAATTATCCAATTTTAAATCTTACCATTTTATTTGAATCCTAGAAATCTAAGAATTGAGGTATTGAAAATGGCGATTTTAAGATAAATTTTTGATCATCTGTGTGCCAGTAACAATTGAGTTTGACATTCCCACGTCTTACTAAAATATATGATACATTAAATCTGAACAAATAAAAACCATCTTAGATTATATATTTTGGCCCATTCCATTCTGGTTTAGGTAGGTGTCGTCTTGTATTTAGTGTAGCACCGCACTTGAGACGTACTAAATTTGACTATGAAACTGGCACTTAGTCATTTTCTTTTTACACCATGATAATTGGATTTTACTCCATTTTGTAGTACACAATATCGTCAATTCAAATAAAATTTGTTTTTAGCATTACTCTATTCATTAATTTACTAATGTGACCAAATTGATCATCGAAATTATATATTTTAAATCTTTATTTCACGAAATCTCTGGTTTTGACTATACCAATTTATAGATACAATACAGACCAATAAAATATATCATGTTTGGCCAAGGCAGGGTCGGATTACACAGAATAATGACACACTCAAGTAAAGCACATGCTGCAGAGGACTAAGTGAATGAAATTGCCACCTGCTAACATTTTCAATAAAAAAGTGTTTTTTCTGTTCTTTTTTTCCTTCTCATAGTCACTTGAGAAATATTATTTTATATTATATTTGTGCTTCAACACACAGATGTTTGTCAACTTGGCTCCCAGCTGTTATACATCAGATTTTTGAAAACGCCCATAGTTTGTGCTTTGTTAGTGCTGGTTAGTGTTCAATTTATTTATTGTTAGTGCTGTATTTTCATGGACGGAGGGTTGAAAACCATTAAAGAAAATCCACCCTCATTACACTCGACTGAGATTCGAAACCCTATTTACCTATCGTCAGCATTCCAGTCTATTGCTAGAGTGACGCTTTGGACCATGTAACCACTGAAGTGCGTAATTTTGTTCTTAATGCTTTATGTGTAGTTTATAATAATTATTGTTTTGAATTAAATATTTGTCATCAGAGCTAATTTATTACTTTCTTAAACTGTCCATTATTTGTAGTTGCATTAAGTGTACAATGTAATAAAAAATAAGAGTTATTTATATTAAGGAATTATTTATTACAGCTTCGTACCAATATTTTGGGCAAAAGCAGTTTTTTTGTTTTATTAATTACCAAACAAATAGTTTTGTGGCAATCGTTCTTCTACAGACAAAAAATAAACATATTCTATTTCCATATAGCCTGAGTGTGTACAGTTTACGAATAATTAACATATTTAAATATTTAATCGCTTTTTTTATATCTAAGTGGCAATAATTTCAAGTCATAGTCTTTCTAAGAATTTAAAGGGGGGGTTTTGTTTACATTAATCTTCAAACTCAAAGCTATAAATCTATATTTACAGTCAAGTTCTTTCAGTCATTGATAGAATGCTGCAGCATATCACATTCATATTGAGTGAAGCTGTAAAAAGTCTATCTGAACACAAAAACACATCACAAAGTTGTCAATATAATATTTATTAATTAAACTACTCATAATTAATATATTGCTACATTTAAATCTTCACAAAGCTAGCAAAATTTCCTCAAAATGGTCAAACACAATAAACAACACATTTTGTCAATAAAAGATTAGAATAAAAACTCTGATGGATGTTAAAAAGAATGCATCTGAGATTGCTCAAAAACTAAGAAATTAAAGGAAATCACACTGATGAGCATTAGAGCACTGTAAAATGACGTGTGACTGTAGTAAAATATTTTGATATAACGGTTTGGAAGTGTTGGTTGGCAGTATGTACCATGTCCAGTATGCACTAAATACAATTCTTTATATCAATTTCTGGGGGTAAAATATGATGGTGGAGGTGTTATGGTTTGGAGATCTTTTTCTGCTCAACTAGTTGGAAGTTGGGTAGATTTCATTGGTTCTTTTGGTCATTTCATGTACAGAAAACATGCTACTTTATGCTCAGAAAGAAATTCTTGAAATTAGATTTTCCAGCACCGTAATGATGACAATCATATGTCACAAGTGATAAATGCTCTTGTATCTACAAAAAGAGTATCCCTTCTAGACTGTCCAGAAAAATCCCTGGACCTAAATTCAATCTGTGATGTCGCATAGGAAATAAGAAACACTCCAACAAAGGAGAACTTTTCCACTCTTGATGATAGAATGAACCAAAACTGTTTGACTCGTATAAATGATTCAATGTTTTGCCATTGTGATGCAGTAATTGCTGCCAAGAGAGTGGCTACAAAGTGTTTGGTATAGCATAACAGAATATTAACATTTAATTACCAAAACTTTGTATAAACTTAGCCAAACATATGAAATGGTTAATAAGTGCCTTAAATTTTCAGCTTTTAATGATTAAAAGTGAGCACTAACATTGCACAAACGATGAAGGTTTCAAATAATACAGCTAGATTATTTCATATATCTGGTGAGTAACTTGACATAAGCATAGCCACTTATGGAAACCTTTTGTTTTCTACATCCATTACGGTTTCCAGCCTATGATCTGGGCCTGTTGTTTATTCAAGCCATATAATTTGTCACCACTGGTTTGCTAGGCCTGCTATAGCTTCATATGCCTTATAATCTTGTTTAAGACTAGGACAGAGACAAAATACAGTCCCCAGCTGTTAATTCATCACTGTGAAAGGCTAAACCCACATTTCACCAATGATACATTTTTCGGCCATGCCGGGAATCGAACCTGTGACTCATAGCTCCGTAGATAGACACACTATCGACTGAGCTAAGGCATCGGATTGAGAAACCATTACTAATTGCCGTAAATTTACAGCACTAAAGATGAATATTCAGTACTAATCTACACCTGCGTTTCACAAATGATGGCCATTTTCAAAAACCAACTGACTAATCATATCTATTTGCACAATATTTATCTAAACAGCAATTCAGGGGATAACATATATACCATATATAATTTATATATCTATATATTTATTGGAGTTGAGTTGAATCCACTATTTTATGAATACGAATCTCCAATTTGCCTTCAAATCTTTAATCTGAATCTGAATCTAGGGAAAAATATAAACATAAGACATATACATAAAATATAATAGTGAAAAATACAAAAGTAGTTAAATGTTAACATTCGTTCTTTTAATTCATTCATTATAACATTCATACATTCATCTAAATTTTAAATTACTGGCCTGGGCTCTTTTTGTTAAGTTCATTCTTTAATTAAAATTGGTTATGAACTAACAAGATGCAATATTTAAGCTCTAAAATATAATTCATTTAAAATATTTTAAAAAATAGATTCTTTTTAAGGATTTGATGCTTGATTCTGAAATTTTCTCGATTCTCAAATATCCTAAAGGATCCAAGGGTCCTGTCCTTTATATATATATATATAAAGTTATTTTTTTCTAATTTTCTCTTGTTCTTCAACAACTAATTAAATTCCAAATACTTTCTCATATTGAAATTAAAAATAAACTTTTGTTATCAAAGTTAATAGTTTTTTCCTAAATATTATTTTGAAAATAAACGGGCATGTGTTACTTTTATCTTTTTATCAACATAATATGCAGATAAAACATTTAGATTGAGTCATTTAACCCTCTGATACACGCGTGGACACCTACAACAACAATACATGCGTACGGACTGTTAATTTGCTACTGGTGAATCGAGTTGGCCTATTTTTTTTATTTTTTCGATTACAAAAATAACACTTTCCTCAAGTTCTCAATTCTTCCTGTCTGACTTTTGGTTGAACTTTTGGAATCTCCAAGATCTCCATAAGATGCAGCTTTACTTTAGTTGGTAAATTCTACTGCTTGGCTCTCAAACGCAAATGATCATTCAGAAGTTCCTTTGCAAGTATTTTCAAAAAGTCCTTCCTTGCCAAGTTGGATGTAGTATTTTCCTTGTAAATTATGTAGGAATTTATTCAATATTCATAAATGAAAAGAATACTACCAAAGCCCATCTTCGGGTTATTCTGGCTACAGAATAACACACTTCATTTTATCCACCTTATCAACACTCAATTTCATTTCATTATAAAATATTATATTTTTGGGTTTATGGACTTCAGCAACATCTAGATCTTCAATTTTGTCTTGTTCAATATGGAATATTGATAATACTAGCACAACTTTGTTTTTCTTAGGCTTATAAGGCCCGAGAGGGAAATTTTTTTGGAAAGCGAAGATACTGGAATCTTTTGAACAATCTTTCACTTTTATCATAAAACGGTAGGATCTCTTTCTTGTTCTTTCTAACAATCCTTACCTTTGGAAGTGTGTCGTTCTTCAGTAAGTCCTGGACTAATGGAACTGACACAAACCAATTATCGCATGTAATATTTCAACCACTTTTTAATATTGGGTGCACAAGTCGCTTGACAATACTATGAAGATTGTTTTCACACTTATAGTGGCCTTCAAAATATTTCCCACACTAAATTTCTACATTGTTTGTATAGAACATTTTAGCATCTGTGAGGGCAAATTTTTTTATACCATATTGGGCAGGTTTGGATGGGATGTACTGCCGAAACCCACACCACCCTCTAAATGCATCAAGAATTTCATCAATGGTTAACCTTTCAGACAAATTGTAATGCTTCTTACAGTTTTCATTAAATTTACCAATAAAATATCTATCAGCAGCTAATTTGTCTGTTAGTTTTTGTTGGTTTCTAGATGTAATATCGTCGAATTTTAAGAATTTGAGTAAGAACCTAAAATGGTTGATTTCAATAGTGAGCCTAAAATATTCTATGCCCGTTCCATCATTTCTCCAGAGATCCTAAAGTCTGGTATGCGAAACCTTCAAAACACCCCCAAGAATAGGAAGTCATAAACATGCCTTCAAGTAAGTGAGAGTAGCATCAGCTGCATCTCTAGGTCTTGAATACTTATATTGAATAAATGCTATGTAACTATTGGTGCACCTGACAAATTTATTTAACATCTCATCAGAGAAAAAAATTGTAAAGCTTGTATTGGGCTATTAGCCTTCTTCGCAGCATGCAGAACACCATGGAGGCAGTAAAGCAAATCACATTCACTTCATCTTACTCTATAATTTTGATTTAGGGCAAAACGCCACTGAGTTCCATATTTACCAATATAAAGCTCATTACAACTACCTTCATCAGCCGATTGCTTGCTATCTGAGTAATGGTCACTCTCATGACTATATCTGCATTGCTGTCATCGAAAGCATCAAATTTGGGTTTGTCAAGCTAGCGTACTAAATTTTGGTCATTAGGTACAGACATTTTCCTAAATAAAAGTGTACAAAAATGAGAGCACCAACAAAATTGAACACACACACAAAAAAACTACATAGGCACGCTCACTCACCGACAAACATACACACTATATACTAAACTCTTTTGTAATAAGTGTATACAGAACAAATTCATAGCTCTTACAATTTTTGAGAGAGAGTATTTTTTTTAAAAGTGCCTAAAATGAAGCGAAAATTTAATTAAAATCTGTAAACAATTGTGAAAGTAATTTACTCACAAAAATTTGTGTCAAAAGTAGTTAATAATGCTATAGAAGTAATAAAACTTACTTGAAGTGTAAATATACGGTTGCGGATTCAAAGCTCCAATATTAAAATGTCAAATGCACGCGTGCGAAGTATCAGTCAACAGTACAAAAAAAAAGTATCACTGCTGCTAGCAGACAAACACGAGGCAATCTTGGATCCCACCATGACCTTTAGAAAAGCAGTAGGGGAAGCTACCAGGCGACACAGATCTCAGCTCGGTTTTACCAGTGGATGAGAAGAGAGAGAACTAAGATCTTGCAGACTCACACTCGGCGGCGCGTTTAGTGGAGGATTAATGGTATGAATAAGCTTATTTAAGTCATGTTACGCCCAATTGTGGATCAATCTTAACTTCTGAACAAGTACTTTATGGTTTTTTTATTTATATATTTTCTACCATCACTAAGATTTACCTGTGACATGGTTTATATATCTCTTTTCTAACGTTAACAAAGATAAACTAAGAAAAATGACTACCATATTTACAAAGCCATTGTTCTCCTCTTGAATAGAAAATACAATTGATGTTCGAGTATTGCTTACATAGTTGTAAGTAGATCTGTTAAATCTGAGACATTCATCATTTACATGTATTCAAATCTGTGGAGGGGGGNGGGGGGGGGGAAATTGCTTAGTTATAAGAATTAATGAATCCTATGATTTTATTTTTCTACACATACAGGCAGTTTTCAACTTACTAACAAAATACATCCTGAATAGGTATTCATAAGTCAACTGTTGATAGCTTGCTACCAAATTTTCCATACACACAAAATTAGAAATGCATTCCTGAATTAAAAATAACTGGGATGAACAAAATATATGTTTTTCATCTACTTTTAATGATGGAGTTGCCCTGCCTGTGTGACTTGTTTGCTATAACAAGTTAACAGGAATAATTAATATGGAAGAAGAAGGCAGTAGAAGGTGACTGATAAAGATAAATGTGCAAAGGTGATAAAACAAAATTTATTTTCCTATCAACTATTATTATGGGCAAAATCCACAAAATCAGCTTAAATAGTCTGCAAAATTCTCATTGGGTCTACACTGGAGTACAATTAACTGCTGACTATACAAAGCACGAACATAACATGTAGCATAATTCATATTTTGGAGATTTTAAAAGTTTTTAATAGTGAAACAAGTCTCAAAAAATAGGGATTTGGATGGGTGTCTGTAAGCCATAGACTCCTTATATCATTGGATGTAAAAAAAATTACTGAATTTATCACAAAACAACTGAAAGTGACTTAATTATGCTCATTGTTA
Organism: Timema douglasi; assembly: GCA_901482245.1. Lineage (NCBI taxonomy): Eukaryota > Metazoa > Arthropoda > Insecta > Phasmatodea > Timematidae > Timema > Timema douglasi. The sequence continues at coordinate 128,171 of CABEEJ010001097.1, read as the reverse complement.
ACTATACCATTATAATATGTAAAAATAAATCATGTAACTTATGCGTATAACCTGAACAGTTAGTGAAATGCGGTAATAAAAATTATATATACTTATTGATAAGTAAAATAAAATAATTTAAGAAGCATATACATAATCACAAAAAAAATAACCACAATATTTTTGCTCCAAGTTTCAGGAACATTAATTTTATCATTATAATTCCACACTAAAACATTATATTGAACTAGAAATTAACAACTATTAGCTTATACCTTAATCGTCCCTCATACCTTTGCTATATCTTTATAGAAAAGTAGATTTAAATACTTTTTACCAAATTGTAAAACAAAAAATGACCCATCAAAAAGTTTTAATTTTTTTAATTTTAAACATTGTGGTCACGTCTTTAATCATTCTTCCCCAGTTATATAACATGTATTGAAATGTTTCAATCTTGTCTACAGCTTGCTGAAGGTCCATTGTGAGTGTTTTAGAGTTATACAATCCATATCAAATAATATTAAATGGCTAATTTCTTAGTTAATTAACTCCATTTTAAAAAGTAATTGATTAAGGTTTGTTTCATGGTTATAATGTAATCTTGTATACATCAGACTGAAAAGCATTTACTAATTATATAAAAATAAACTCAAATCACTGGTAAAACAATACTTCAACTTTAAAAGGCAAAACCTTTTGAAGGATAACACCTAGAGATTATTTTTAATATACCCTATTAAAACCCTATTAAACCCTATTAAAATATATATAACAAGCAGTTACCATATTATTTTACTACTCCACCCATCTTGTAACATTTGGTTAGGTTGTTTGAACTGATGAAATATCTTTTTCTCTAGAGAGCTTAAAATTATAGTATTATTTTAATTTTAATAAAACTATAATACAAAGTGGCCCCAAATAGTGTTGACACAATTTCTCGCACTAGTAGGTTGAATAGATGAAGTGGAAATTTGGTTTTCACCACAGTCATACTCTCAGGGTAAGCTAGTCTTGCACCTTATACCCAGTAGGCCTACAATATGGATTATATTAATTCTTATAAAATCAATATTTCGAGGTGTCCAGCGACCTGGAAAATATGGAAATATCTGGGAATTTGTTTGGTCAGAGAAAAGTCGTGGAAAAATCAGGAAATTTCATCAAATTTCTGGAATTTTTATTTATGCACAAAAATAATACCCAACTTTTGTTTACAAAAGTCATAATATATTACTTCCAGTTAATACTCACCGCAAATCTCTTTTAACAGCAGTTGTCCCTGTCAAGCATACTGATATCAATTCTTAAAGAAGCATGTTATTTTTATGTTGTCTTCCCACCCCTCTCTCGCACGTTTTAAGCTAAAGTTGAGGGATGGCTATGCACATGCAAGAGGTTTTGATTACGTTATAGGAAGATGCCACTAAAAAAGAAGGTGCCTTCATAGAGTGACACAATTTCAGAATTTGTGTTTGAAAACATTATTACATCAAGTTGTTATATTAATAAAATAAGGTTTATAATATACTTAATACAGTAGACACCCGTCTATCCGGCTCGTGAATATCCGTCCCTTCGTACTATCTGGCCTAGTTAAAAAAAAAACACTCTTCATAGTAAAATGAGATACATATTACTTTGCCAAGGCGTTGGAAGCGGGCGTCTGCTACGATCTATGATCCTCCTATGTGCTGTGTGCATAATACAAGTTATGACATGAAAAGCTCAAGTTACCCCCGCCCTGCTACCTACTCTTTGTTTCGTCTGTTGTGTATTGAATGTCAACAAGTGTGGAATATGTTTGTCGCTATTCCTTGCTACGTTCGTAAATTGTTTTTTGGTGTGCCTTTTTATTAATGGAGATTATGAAATGTGGGATAAACGACAAAAGGTTGTAGTGACTATGGAGGAGAAAATACGCTCTATAAAGTGACTAAACTCTAGGGTAACGGCAAAAACTATTTCTATTACTGTATTCATAGTGAACAGGGTAGGCCTACATGATTTTTTACAACATCTTTCTTCTTAGACTTCCTTTTTCTGTAATGAATTTTTAAAACGTACAGTACAGTACATAACAAATATATATAAAGCAGCTGCCTGTACTAAGAGTTCAGAAAATATAAATAAGAGCGAGTTTTAGTATAAAACATATGTTTTTAATGGTATGGGGGGG
>CABEEJ010001097.1:104909-125981 GCA_901482245.1 Timema douglasi | reverse complement strand
TATAGAACTTCGGCCTATCCGGATTTTTTTGCTATCTGGCCTGTCCTTCCGCCACATTAGGCCAGATAATCGGGAGTCTACTGTATTTATATTTAGTGACTGGGAAACCTGGAAAAGTCAGTTAATTTAAAAATCTATTTTGGTTAGTCACCCCATTTGTTGATATTTCACTTAGTTGAAAAATGACATCTGGCTACAGGAATTATACCTGGACCCTGGGCTTAGTGTGTCCTTGCTCTACTGAGCTATCTAGAATACAGTACTACATACAAAGCACAAGCTAAACGTTGTCCCAATTATTATAAAAGGATTAAACTCAAAATATAATGTGTTAACTTAACTTGCATTAAGAAAAATTATATCAAATATAATACAGTATTTTAAAAAAAGTTCAAATTTTTGACATCTTTAAATTACACCCTACTTAAACAAATGTTGGGCATGCTTCTGCACTTAAGGCACATGTATCAACCCATATTTGGCGACACATTTACCACCCTTTCAGAGTAAGCAGTGTAAAGGAGGCTCATAGGTTTTATCGCTGTGAAATTTCTCAAGTTTTTTGACCTTGTTATTTAAATTTGTTTTTTTACGTCCATAATTTTTGTGTTCTACATTATCAACTGTTAAGTTCTTAAAATTTACAATTCCTATGCATGTAACTTACCCTAAGACCAAAGTGTGACCACAACCTTTCCAACATATTTAGCAAAAATGGTAAAAATAAATTCTCTTTTCAAATATATTATTCTTGGATAAAGATAATTGTGGGCCTTATAGTCAACCAATAGTGTATTAAAGGAGTTGTCGGAGGAGAAAATCTCCCCTATATTTAGATAAAAAAAATCATGGCTGGTCGAACTTAAAAGCTTCTGAAGAAGTATTATCAATTGGAATCACCCAGAGGATCATAGATTACTACTGAAATAATTGATATTAATAATACTGATACCTGCTTAAGTGCAGTGGTTGAATGGTCTAAGGTAGTGTTTTTCATACTTCTTCTTGGAGCCCTTGGGCTCCACCATAGTTATCTCACGTTCTGAAGAAATTTTATAATTTTCTTTATTTGTTTTTCACACGATAAAATAGCATTCATTGGTAAGTAAAATTGTCAATTTTTTTCTAATTTGAATAGAGGAATTTGCCAGAGTCCCATTCAGACCATGTGATGTTTTCCATTTATTTTATAATTTTATACTTGTAAAATTTAAGTGTCGTTATTGAATGCTCATAATATTATTATAAGCTTTATTTATGATGGTTCCAGCATGTATTTTTCTGATGCAAAGGATCCTTCAGTCTAAAAAATTTGGGAGCCCCTAGCCTAAGGTCAGACTGGCTTGCTAATGACAGGGAGATTGAGGCTTGAATCTCGATTGTGTCCATTCAGCATGGTTTTTCCTAAATGTTTTCTCTCTTCTTTCATGCAAATACTGGTATATTACCTATAAAATATTTCTTATCTCATCCATGCCCCATTAGAGTAATTATAATACACAAGTATATCCTGAACCAGTAGTAAAAAACAGTAATAAAAAACTTATTTGCAACTCTAGAAAAATTACTATTAACTGATATATAGCAGGGTTCATGTGATGGACTATAGATAAGTTATACGGTGCCGTTAAAACTATTCACTTGGAATAGTCTTATTACACAGTTTCCATTCTACCAATCATACACAATCTACACTTTACTCTAGATAAACTCACTCAAGGATGGGTATTCATTAAGTCCTAATCAACGAGGACAGCTATTCATCCTTAGAGTTTAGACAATCTCTGCTTACCTTGATAACTCATTATTCCAGTCACTGAGAAGAGTATTAGTAGCAGAAGATTATTTGTGTTTTACTGCATTGACATTCTGTGCTGATTGCGCAATTGTTATTATTTTTTTATTAAGGCTAGAAAACTGTAACCACGTCAGTGAAACCATCTAGGTTTTTTTTAATGCAGAATCATATTTATTGATCATACCCAAACATACGAAATGAATGGATTTTATATAGAGAAAGGTAGTCTTTCAATATAATTTAAGTGATTTAGATTAAGGTATTTGAAATATTTGATTTACCTCACTTTAAAGTTAATTATGTATGATGAATCTGTTCCAAGTCATAATAAATGCACACATAATGATTTGTATATATGCCCTTTGGATTCTAATGTTTGTATTTTTTTTCTTGCATTGCTGTCAATGCAGTATTCCTCCTCCACGGTAAGTTTTTATGTGTGTGAGATTCTTATTGTTTGAAAGCTTTTTGTTTCACAGCCATATATACGTGTTCTCGTTTTTATTTTAACAAGCTTTCACAATATCCTAATTGTGCCCTATTTGTATGAATCATACTTTTATTGTGATTTAAAACATAATAAAAGGATGGAGGATTAGGGCACAGTTCTAACTGCCTTTCAAATTGTACTTAACAGTTGGGAATAGTTAAAATCTCAGTATAAAAATAACTGACTGATGTATTTACAGCCTATGTAATTTTAAGTTTCATTTATAATATTCAATAGAATTTTTGTGATGAAACTGTAACTTTAAAAGAGGTGAAATAATACTAATATTCAAAATCTGAGATTAAAAAAGCATTAATGTGCTGAAGTAGACTCATTAAAGATTAATTCAGAACATATTTCTAAAGCCTTGATATTATTTGTTATTTAACAGTGGGGTGAACAAATATTTTTTATAGCTCTTCATTTTTTTTAAAAAAGTTAAAAAAATCGGTTTTAATAAATACCTAATAAATTATTCAAGTTTCACTTTGTATATGCTTATTGCTTAGTTTTTATTTTGATTTGGTGTAAATAATATATCTAGTAATGACTGAAGAAGCCAAATATTTTAAAAGAGCTGCATGTTTTGGCAATGTTTTAGTTGTTTCCATACAAATTCTCTAAATGTATTAAGTATTACTTTGTTGTGTGTTTTATAGTATAGCAACCAAAGTACCTTAATTTGTAGTTATATATTAATTATAATATGTAATTATCTTAAGGATAATATATTGGCTTACTATTTAGATAAATTCTAATAAATTAACCATCTAATTAATCACTTAAATTTTAAATGTGGAACTACTGAAACACATTTATGTTGGTAAAATAATGTAAAGATTTTTAAAAGGAGTTTAGTAACTCTTAACTCAACTACTTCATTACTATTTAATTCAATGGCAACTTTAGGGTCTGAGGGCCTTATGTATATACTATCTAGGTACCTCTATATATATATATATATATATCATGAATATAACACTCAAAACTTCACGTTAGGATTTATTTACATATCGTGATTATTTGCTGACCTGTTTTAAAAGTATTTAAATAGCTAAATGACTATATACATTTAATTAAAGACAGGGTTCTTGGTTTAATATTCATGTTATATTTACATTTATATATTATTTTCATAAAAAAACACCTGAAAGAAAAACTAATTATGATAAATATTTAACTAGTTTTTGTTGTTGTATATTTTAATTTTACAGCATCTAAAGTTTGATACAAAATTGGAATATGTTGCCTTGGTCAAAGCACAGTCCAAGCAAGTTTCATTGGCTTAAAATTAAAATATATCTAATTTTTTCAAACACACACTTATTTTTGTGTTAATCTTTGTGGCCCCCCTCAGTCATATGGTGCCATACTACTTAGATTTGACAATACAACTTTTTTTTTTCTAAGGATTTTAAACAATACTTTTTTTGGGCATAAAACATTAATACACTAATACTGAATCAACATTTTGTTAACTTTCTATATTTTCTAAAAAGCTAGACAAGTGGTTCCCAAACTTTTTTGAGTCACTGCCCCCTTGGTTCCAAAAACTAATGGCCCCTATCCTTTACTCTAAACAACAAATATTCATCATAGTGGTTTTCACCAACCCACTATGAATAAAATAGCAATAAAATTCAAGGATGGAACAATTATTGATTGAATATTTATTCAAAATTAAAAAATATTGTTTAAGTTTATTTAATTAAATATGATTGATGAGTTCGATCCAGTGATGATCTTTTCAAAGTTAATAAATACTACGAATTATTAGATACCACATTTAGTAACTATGTAATTCTTAATGTGATGGATGAGCTTGATGAAATGATATTAGTTTCCCAATGTCTGGCTTAATGTCACTTAACATGAGTCTTAAATCACCTCGCTTAGTAATCTGGAGTCGATTTATTTGCTTGAAGAGGAGTAGGCTGACCATACTAAAACCAGGTTCCACCTAATACGATGTTGAAATGCAATCGGGAGCCTCTTAACCACTCTCCATAGTGCAGGATAGCAATAAGGAATTTCCTTCTGTAACCAAACCCCTAGTACGATTTCTTAAACTTAGGCTTCAGCTCGTCGTTTTGTAGCTCAATGCTCCAACTTTTTCAGTATCTGAAAATGGACTTAATACCCAGTTTAGAATTTCCATCATAACAAGATATTTGAATTGATCAGCCATATCTTCATGCAGCATATTCAAATGGTCACAAAAAACTTGCAGATCATCATCTTGTATCCCAACTTTCTTTTCTAGCTCAGACAAGCTCGGAAATTGGTATAGCTCGCGGTGACCTATATTTTGCTTCAGTATAGTTAATTTTGTAATAAATTTAGATATGACAGATTTGGATTTAATCAGACTGGTGTTATTGCCTTGCAACTGCAAATTCATGTAATTGAATTTTGCAAATAGCTCAGACAAATAAGCATTGTCGTGTTTGATTTCTTCGAGTTCATTACTTAGCAAAGCACTCATATCTTCAAAATATTTCACAACAGTATCAAAAAGGTTGTAAAAGCGTCTCAAACAGTTTCCTTTAGATAGCCAACGGACCTCAGTATGAAGCAACAAATGTTCAAAGTCTTTATCATTCTCAGCACAGAGCTCCCGGAATGGTCGATCATTGAGAGCATCTTATTCACTGCAGTAATAACAGTGTTTAATGAATTGTGTAGGCGTCCACTGAGATTTTTTGCAACCAGATGTTGGCGATGAATGACACAGTGAATGGTAAAGATATTTGGAACTGATTTTTTAAAGTAAGTGACACACCCACGGTAGTGACCAGTCACTGATGGTGCTCCATCAGTTGCACAAGCAAGTATGTTAGTAAGTGGAATTTCCATTTCTTTGAAAAACCCTTCAACAACATGAAATATTGATTTTACTTTAGTATCGGTTTTTAGTTGCCTTGTAAATAACAACTATTGAGCCAAACTCTCGTCTTTTATAAAACGCACATAAGTGAGAAGCAAAGATTCCTTGCCTGGCAAAGTTGACTCGTCCAGCTGTAATGCAACTTCTTTTGTCCTTAGTGTGTTGCACAGTAGACCTCCCACATTCTCGTTCATTTCATCTATGTCTCTTACCACTGAATTGTTGCTGAGCGGAATCATCTTAATTTTATCATGTGGTGACTTGTGGAAAACAGTATTCAGAACCTCATTAACTGATGGAAGGATGAGTTTTTCACCAATTGTATGGGGCTTTCCAAGCTTATCAATCAACATTGAAATGTTGTATGATGCACGCAAACCATCAGTTTGTTGTTGTGAATTATTGCAAATCATGTTTAACATTGTTGGCTGCTTTTGAAACTTTTCCCGAAGTGATTGAAAAAAAGTTAAGTTCTTATTTGCCTTGTCAGGATGTACCTTCTTTAAATGTCCATTGAGTCTGGAAGGATTCATGGCCTCATTAGAAAATACCCTTTTACATAACAGGCACATTGGCAGCTGCTGGTTTGTTAATGCAGGTATAAATCTATACTTAAGATCCCCAAACTATATTGTTTAAAGGTTTTTTCTTTTGCTTCTGCCATTTCTATTCTAAACAAAATTGATTGTAGGGTTGTGTATAAAAAGTGTTTTTCTGTTTTCTTCTTCAGAAATTGACAGCCATAACATTAAATTGTGATTCAATAATATATGTATGAATAATTATTAACATGAAAAAAAAATTCAGAGTTTCATTTATTTTTGTTTTTTATATACCTTTTTAAAATGATTTTGCTACACAGTTATTTATGTATACATTTTGTAAGTCGATATTAAATAAAAATTTGAGCTCTAGATTGGGCATTAGTACTAAATTTAATCTTAAGTCTTTTATATCCCCATATAACCTCGATTAAAGCTTTTAATATCGAGTAGGCTGCAACAAAAATAATATGTTTGAAGCTTCTAATCTCAATTCATAATCAACATGTTGATTAATTAAAACACAGGAAGATAAGTATCACACTCAATATTATTTTGATTAGGACTTGATATTAAAATCTTGGGGAAACAACAAAGAAACAAGAACACAGCACGACAATTTCTCATAATGTGATATACTGGTCTGAATAGCTCTGGTGACGTGACCTCAAGAAGGGAGGGAGAACGTGTGACGTAGTCTCGGGGAGAGGGTGAGAATGTATTGCGTGGCCTAGAGAATGGAGGGTATTTGTGCAACATGACCTTATAAAGGGAGGGAGAAACTTGAAGCAAGGAAGGTATTTTACTGGTTAGTCAAATATAAATTAACAACACACTCGGAAAATACCAGCTTGAGTACCCCTCTACCACCCTTTTGCCTCCTAGCGCCCCCTTACTGCCCCCTTGCAACTTAGTGCCCCCCTGTGTGAGCCCACCACCCCATTTGAGAACTACTGAGCTAGACTTTTAAAACGTTTTTTTGAATAAAGCGTTTTGTTTTTTTATTTAAGTTTGATTTTTAATTACAATTATATATTTTAGTAGGATCAACTACACAAATACAATAGTATTTATCAAATAATACGAAAGAAAGGTTTACATATTATTGGCGCTATTAATTCTAGTACCTTTTAATATCTGGTATACCCTATTATTTTTATTTGTTAAATACAACCATCACTTTCAAGATAAGTCCTTAACAATTGGTTTTATATTAGTTTTTCATGTCATATCTATGAAATTTGTCATCTTTATAGTATGGCACATTTGGCAATTATATTTTCTTGGTTCAGTGGCTGAATGGTCTAAGGTTTCACTTTTGTGTTAAACTGGCCTGCTTAAGACTGGGAAATCGAGATTTGAATCCCAGTCGAGGATACTGAGGGTAGTATTTCGTAAATGGTTTCTCACTCTCCTTCCATGCAAATGAGGGTAAATATCCTAAAAAAAATTTCCTTCCTCATCCCTACCGCACTTAAATAATTTTCCTACATGTTTATAACCTGGACAGGCAGCGGTAATTAAAGACATATACATAATATATATGTTGTTTTAACTAAATAATATATTTACTTTTTACACATCCTTAACTTATTCGAATGTGCATTTATAGTTTTATTCATGAAGGTTTTTGTAACATTTTTATTTGGAAGTGACATTTTTTTCAGATACTATAAAATTTATTTGTTTTTGTAAAATATTTATTTTGATGGATTTGAATTCTCTGTGAAAAAATCTTCTTGAACAACACACAGCAGATATTTAAAAAAATTATGTGTTTCAGCATTATTTAATACTTTGGTATGATCCTTTTAATGTATTGACAGATATACACATTCTCTTGATGTCAAGCTGTTTCGAATGTATCTGGCGTCTAGGAAAGTTTAAGAAAGACAAACTAGCGAGAGAGCCGATAAAATTTTGTGTCGAGGATAAAATGCCCAACAAAAATTTAGACATCCTCTAGAATTGTGTTGATCATTTGGAATCATGGATGGTATTGCGTGATGGAATATCAGAAACACTTTTGTGATGGAAAAAGTCTTGGAGAGATGGCTCTGAAAATTTGATTATCTATGAAAGCAATAGGGTGAAAAGTTAACCACAGTATTAAGTGAGATTGGTATTTTCCTTCAATATGAGTTTGACCCTTGTGTCAAGACTATGTGATTGGAATAGTTAGTGTGTAAAAGGGGGCTGCCATGATAGTGAAATGTTGGTGGTTCGTAGGTTTTTTTGTGATCTATCATATGAATAGTTTTGTTCTCCGAGAGGACATTCTATAGCAAAATACTTTAGTGAATTTGAGGATGGTAAAATGTTTCGGGTCTTCCGAGAAAATTCAAATGATTAATTGGAATGTTGATAAATTATAAAACTGTTATTTATGTACTGGAGCCAAATGGGTTTAATTGGTCTTGATATTAAAAAGTGATCTTCTAGTAGGAAATGCCTTTAATTGGGTTACGTAGGACATACTCTTATGTTAGTAGTTCTTGTTAGGAAGGCTGCCTACCTGTGACTTCAGTGCAGGTAAAGATAAAATTTTGAAAAAAAAACCCATTAATTCTTAAATAATTCTAAAAATAGCCATACAGTGTCAAAAATTATTATTTTTATCATGAAATAATATTTTATAAATCATCTACAAGTTAGGCTGCTTGACCTATTCACGAAAATTGCTTGTAGAAGTCTTCCTCCCTGGATGTAGATTATAAAAGTCTTTGGTAGCATATTATGTCTATCTAGAATAGAAATCGAGAAAAAGATTAATATTAGAATTAATTCAATGTTTTCAAGGCGCAAATAATATAATGACTGTGTAAACTTGTCGAACGATAAGGGCAGGGGTTAGTAGATAAACAAGAGGTCTTGAAGGGTTAGGGTTAACTCCTCATTTTCTTTGATCTCTTTCTATTTTATACATTAGTGTCTAGAGTAATGGTGCTTAGAGCTTAGGCGTTCGAAGCGTGGGTGCTGTGATTGGCATAGCACCCCCATTAGCCTTAAAAAAAATCACAAAAAACATTAAAGTTTGGAGTGACAAAAATTGCTCTACCCAACTTTTTTTTAGAAACCGCGTCAATATATAATCCAAGGGTATTGGTTAATGTAGGCTTGAGATCCTGTCACAACACCTTTATCCTATCATTAGAACAAAGGCTGGTTGTGTATATGGATGTGGATGGCAATATTGACAAGATTAAAAAATGAAACCCTTCAGCCGATGGATGGCATTTTAGGTAATTGAGAATGTATCGCTTTAAAATAATAATATTGTCAAATAAAACATTGATTTTTTTCTTGTTTTTAATTTATTATAATTGATTTTAAAAATATAAAACAGATTTGGATGGGGGTACATTAATCCCGCTCCCTTCGTCTTCTGACACCCCCATCAGCAACACCTTGCGCACACCAATGGCTTAGAGTGCTTGGGGCCGTCAAGTTTAGATGTAACCTGCTTTGCAAAATAGGTTTGAAATCTCAAAGTGTGTAATGTCATTATGGAACGGATTTATTTATTTTATAGAATTATTATATCTAATTCAAATAAGAAAGCTCTTATGGGTGTGGGCAGACATAATATAAGGATAAGAATATGCTAAATAGCAGCTCTGTCATATGCAAAATATTTATGCTGGGAGAAGTAACATACAAACATGGCATTTAAGAAAAATACATGGAATAGTTATCCGATTCGGTGAAGGCTGTTTAGAAAGGGATTAGAATCCTTGATGTAGGATGAGCGCTCCTTGTCCAAGTTAACAATACCCCTCGAGTATTTTAAGTGCATTCTTTCTGCATGCTTGGCAAAACTTTAACTAAGTGTGGTAACTATATTTCTACTACTACTACTATTTTTCTTTTGTTTAACAAAAAGATTATTTTATTAATAAAGTGTAATATATTTATCTAATTATACTCTACATAGCAATTACTTACCCCAACAGAGACTCAAATTTACACTTCATCAATATATAGAGCCCCAATTATCTTAGGATTACACTTCTGAAATTAGTCTTAATTGTCATTTAGTGTGCATATATTTTAATTTATATTATTATTATTATTATGTATTCTGTCTTACAACAGGTTTGTTCCTTTGTCAGTGAATTTAGATCACCATTACGCATCCTCTGCCTCCTCCTTCAGCTCTCAGAACTTTCATCTTTCTTCAATTCATCCAATATTTGAATCCTCCTCCTTCCTAAGCTCCTCTTTCTCTCAACCTTTTCTTTTATGATGTTGTTTGTTATAAGTATTTAAATTAAAATCTATTAATTGTGTTAAACATGAGCAACTGTTTCTTTAAGATATATATATATATATATGTATTTTTATTCATTATATAACAGAGTACGTGCATATGGACCTGGGATTGAGCCTAGTGGGCCTGTAGTTGGTGCACCTGCAAACTTCACAGTTGAGACCTTTTCTGCAGGAAAAGGCCAAGTTGATGTAGCAATAGAAAATCCTCATGGAGAAGTTGAGCCTGTGAGTAACAAATAATTAACAAAGCTCTGATTTATCAAATTGATGAGATAATCAAATTGTGAAGAAATTTTAGTTTTATTGAAACAACAAATCAGTTAAAAGTCTTATGAGCCCACCTTAATATTTTATTATAAGCTCTAAGTGACTAAGCATCTAATACACCTGCCTAATATTATATTATTAAAATAATTAATGTATGAATTTAAAGGCAAGATATCTGCTGCATTCATGTGGAGAAAAAGGTAAGAGGTATTTAGAGACAGATACCCTCGATATAACAGAACGGTATTCACGCCTCAATATTATTCTCATCAACAATCCAATCATATATAATAATAATTTTTTATTTCATCAAAAAATAAATCTTTCAACACCTTATGTTTTTATTGTTCTTTGGTTATCATTTGACAGGGTTGTTTCTCATATTACCATTTTCATTATCTATTCATTATATATTCAGGATTTATGGTAGCCCATAACATAAAACAATATACATAAACAATGTGTTTGCTAGTAATATAATACTACCATTGTATAAAAAGTTCTAACTTTAAATATGACTGGTTTCATATAACATGAACAGGTAGTAAGATGCAATGCTATAAAAAGATTATGGGCTAGGTCAATTTTTCTCTGATGTAATATTTTGGTTATAGTTAATACATTATTAATTAATTAATTATAATAATTTTAATTTTTGACCAAGAGCAATACAATCTTATATCTAAATAATAATAGAATTTTCTGCTATACACAAAATTATACCACAAAGATTATATTTTATTTAAATAACAAATGATGATGAGGTGTGTTTTTTACGAATACATCAAGTGACTATTCTTTTAGTTTGTAAACATTTTAATATTATTATTATTTAGCACCGCGTCTTACTACCCGTTCGGGTTATACGCTTTTAGTACTAATTATGCTAATGTATTAAGAATTAGTAAGGTTGAATTAGAGGAAGTGAACCCGCATTTGCGTGGAGGGAGAGTGGAAAACCATTTAAGAAAAACCACTCCCAATTCACCCAACTGAGATTCGAACCTCGATCTCCCCGTCCTCAGCAGTCAAGCTCAGCATGACTAACGTGTTAGCTAACTACGCCGCCGAGGCGGGTATTATTTTAAAAAACGAAAATGATTTTTTCATAAAAGTTAACTTTGTTCTAATGTACTTGCTACAGACCCTTAATATTGAACTTTAATACTCAACCAAGTGGAGTTAAACTCAATTTTGACACAATGTGGATTTATATCTTTCTTTTAAAGTAAATGCTTGTGAATTTCCTTCAAATTCACCTTCTACAATCCATTTTATTTATATTGTACTAAGACACTATACTACCAAAATAATATTTATTGTGCTTGTTTTTTTTTTTATTCAAAGGATAATTTTCTAAGTCATGTATTTTTCAATGAAATGTCCATATAAGTACATATATTTTAGCTTCACTTTGAAAATATATTTTAATATTTTTATTCTATAATAGGTTGATATTCGTTTCAACAAGGATCGTAACTTGACATATAGTGTGTCCTACACACCCAAATTAGAGGGAAACCATAATGTGTCTGTAAAGTTTGCTGGACGGGAGATTCCCAAGTCACCCTACACTGTTCTTGTAGAGGGCCACGCTGGCGATGCCAGCAAGGTAACTGCATCTGGGCCAGGCTTGCAGCCAGAAGGAGTTATGATTAACAGACCTACATATTTTGATATCTCTACTAAAGGTTAGTGTTTTTCATTTATGTATTTTCATACATGGATAAAATTATTCCAACTGTTAAAGGTAAAAGTTAATCATAGGCCACACAAGAAAACTCATTTTATTAGTGCTACATTTCTCAATCATCTTAAAGTGACTAACTATAGAAACATATTTTTGTAAATTTCACCTAATAATTAAGTTGTCTGTTGTTATTTTTTTCTAGACTAAGGAGATACCATATTATTGTTAGTGATTACCTCATATAAAAACTCATAATTACTTGATTTTTTTTTCTAGTTTGTTAAATAAATTCACATTTTGATTAATTTGAGGGAAAAATAATAATAGGACACCAGAATTGAATTTAAGAACTTTGGTTTTTTGTTTCAATACCCCTCCACTGAGTCGTCCTGGATTCTGAATGGCCCAGTGGTAGAACATTGGAACTCAAAGTCAAAGGCCCCAGGTTCAATGTCCAGGTTGTCATTTTTCAATTAATTGAATTTGATTAAGCTATCAAGACTGATTCTATGGAAAATTATCATATATCAGCTTGTGATACATATGAATTAAAAATCACACTTTGCAATAAATTTGCTTTTATATAATTATTATACAGCAGTTTTACTTTTTTTTTACGTCACTACTGTTTCCTGCCTGTGGCATGGGTAAGTTTTATTCAAGCCATATATTTTTCACTACCGGATTGATAGGTCTTTCATAACTTCATGTGACTTATAATTCAACCTAAGGTTAGAACAGGAACGATATCCAGTCCCAGGCTGTTAATTCATCACTGTGAAAAGGTAAACCCCCATTTCACCAATGATAAATTTTTCGGCCATGCCGGGAATTTAACCCGAGACCCATAGGTCAATAGAAAGACACGCTACTGACTGAGATAAGGTGCCTGATAAAAGTTTTAACTAATGATGTTTAAATATTGAATTTATGTTATTGTTAGAAAAATATGTCTTACAACCTACACGCATTTCTTAGCTAATTCATTGCATCTTATCTACTTACTCTATGGCAATAGGGACTCTATAAAGTTCATTGCTTCACTTATGAAAGTACGCCCCCAATCCCCATCTTGAGCCAGTTCTATCCAATCTACCTCATTACTCCTATCTCTTTCAGGTCCATTCTATTATTGTCCTCACATATGCGTGCAGGTCTTCCCAATGGTCTCTTTCCATTGGGTTTGCTAGTCAGTAGCCTGAATAAGGTTCTAGACTCCCCCATTCACACAGCGTGTCCTCCCACCATAATCTTAAAGACTTGTTTATACTAACAATGAATCAAATAGCCAAAGATATTATTTATGCATTTTAGTGAGGATTACTCCCTCTAGATATCATATTCTGAAAATTGAAAAATGACAACTGGACACGGGAATCGAACCCGGGACTTTTGGCTTATTACGGCAAGGCTCTAACCACTGCGCTATCCAGGAATCGTCTCATGCTCATGGTCATTCTTCACTCATAATTTAAGACAGAGTTTATGATGGACGTGCGGAAATCATCGGCTACAAAATATGTGATTTATTAAGATCACGAGCTATCAAATAACACAGCCACCTTTGACTCGGTAATTGGCTTATTGCAATTCAGAATATGATAACTAGATGGAGTAGTCCTCACTAAAATGCATAAATAATAGCTTTGGCTATTTGATTCATTAATATGCAATCCTGTACAGTTATAATAATTGTACAAATGGCTGCAATAAGCCAATTACCGAGTCAAAGGTGGCTGTGTTATTTGATAGCTCGGGATCTTAATAAATCACACATTTTGTAACCGATGATTTCCGCACGTCCATCATAGAGTCTGCCTTAAATTATGAGTGAAGAGTTAAGAAGGGCCATGGGCACGGGACGAATCCTGGATAGCTCAGTGGTAAAAGCATTGACATACTAAGCCAAAGGTTCCGGGTTCGATTCCCGTGTCCAAGTGTCATTTTTCGATTTTCAGAATATGATGTATACTAACAATGTTTTTTGACGAGTACAGGGTATGTAATTCATCATTATGTAAAATCCTCTACTCCCCATTAGACTAATGTCTTATTTGACTAAATATTTTTCCCAGCACTTTGTTTTCAAACACCTTTTTGTTTGGGTTTTTTTCTTATTTAATGTAAGAAACCATGTTTCATACCCATAGAGAACAACCAGCAAAGTTATTATTTTGCATATTATTAGTTTTACATTCCATTGCTTCAGTATTTTATAATATGTTCACTTTTATTTTTAACTTTTTTCATATTGATAAAAAACATTAAAATATTTGATAATATTTTCTTAGAGAATTTACATTATCTTTATGTAATATTCTTACAGATGCTGGCCGGGGTGGTCCTGAAGTAATAATTCTAGACCCAGCTGGAAATAAAAATACTGTGCCAGTAAAGCTACGCCAGATATCTCCAGATGTTTGGCGCTGCGAATATGTTTCACCTATCACAGGGCTGCATTCTGTTAATATATTTTTTGCTGGTAAACCTATTCCAAACAGCCCTTGTGGAGTTCGTGTAGCTCCAGGTAATTTTAAAGTACTATTTTATTACAAGAATAAAAACCATTTACTTCCATTATATAGTTTACCTTGTATATTATCCTAATTGTGTATAGTTGTGTGATTTTAATTGAAAGCTTTATCACACCAGTCTGTTTGTTAGTGCTAAAATAATTCTCTGTATAGGCTATTAAGAAAAACAGTCCTCAAATTTTTGTGTTTGATAGAATAAAGCATATATTTTATTCAAAATGTAAAATGAATTTATCCCTAATGGCATGGAAAAATATAAAAAGACTGTTTAATAACACTACAATAATGTAAAGTAAGTGATAGTGAGGGAAGCCAATTTGAGAGGATTGTTAGGTTAGGCCTAGATAGAAATAAACACACTTTCTTCATTTAGTCTCTTCTTTTCTTCTTAAACTTTTACACTTCAAACAACTGTAATTGTGAAAGTGGGAAGAAGTGGGTAGTGTAAAATAAGTTTAAGAAGTAAAGAAGAGAGTAAATGTTAAAGAAGAAAAGAGGAGAAGAAATGAAGACAGAAGTGTGTTTTTATCTAGGCCTAACCTAACTATTATTTCAGCTTGACTTCCTTCACTATCACTTACTTTACATTATTATACAGTGTTTCTATAGACCTACGTCTTATTATACATTTTAATCATTAATAATACACTAACACTATGGTTTTTTTATTAGTTAACAAATGGTTGAGAAAAGAGTAACATGTACTTTAAAGCAACCAAATTTTACTCATTAGAAACTTGTCAACAACCATGAACTCCGATGTGAGATTTGAAAGTTACACCTATACAGGCTATTTTGTTTGTGGTGATGTGATCACTGTTAAATGAATACAATAGGCAAGATAGTAGATTCACCAAAGATAAATTATGCTACTCCTTCCTCTTATTCATCTATTGTGTGGAGATCTCAGCACTTTAGAAATTGTTTCATAGAGCGCACACAACCTTAATTTAGATTTATAAAGGCCTCTTACTGTTTCTTCAGCTTGAACTGACATAAGTCTGTAGTAATAGATTAACACTCTTTAAGGTAAATTTAACTTAACAGATATCTCAGTAAGGAAGATTTTTTTTTTTTGTATTTTGCCTTTTTGGTTCAAAAGAAATAAATGCTTAAATATAATATTCCATTAAGCCTCTTGTGCTTAAAAAATATATATCTCTACAAAATTATCAGCATTACACAATTACTGGTACAGTTAGCCCAAATTAGCGCTTAAGATAGCCACACCTAAGCGCAACGTCTTCTAATAAAAAAAAATCAGCTACCTTATTAATTCCTAATGTGTTTGTATGCCTGTAAATGATTAATTCTCCATTCACCATTCACCATAAAATAAACTTATCAGCTTGTTCCAATCGCTTACTCTTTCACAATTTAAAGCATTGAGAATAGTCAAACAGTTAATAAACAAAAAAAAAAAAGACATTTCAGATAAATTCCTCTACAAAAGTCCCCTTTAAAATAAATATTACATACATAATATTATTAATTAGGATTTATCTCTTTAAGGAAAACCTCTTTTCACTCTTTGAGATAATTATTATTAATATTTGGAAGAAGGTACAGGAAAGATGGATAGAAAACATATAAAAGGGTACGAACTCAATATGGCTGTCATAATGAAAATAAGAACACAGTTCTCACTTTACTTTGCTGCCACTGAACAAAGAGGTATTGAGATATTATATATTCACATCCACTGTACTTTTACGGTTTTTATCCTTAATGTTATTCTTTTTACATGTTCTTATCCAGGTGTTCTATCATACCTTAGCAATTTCTTTTATATCCCTTTTGTGTTTTCCCCCCTCAGAAGTCGCTTTACACATTTCACACGCCTCACTGATGAGTTCCAATAGAATGGAAATTGGTAGGTAACAAATCGATTTTATTAAAGGGGCAGCCGACACCTAGTGGCAGCAATGTAAAGTGTGTACTGCTCTTCTTTTCAATGTAACAGCCAGATTGTGTTCGTTCCCTTTTATGTGATTTCTATCTGCCTTTCCTGTACCTTTTTTCAAATATATTTATTTCTACTTGATATATATTTTTCTTAATATATAATTTTAATGCATGTTTGATTTTGACTTAAAATAACTAGTTAAGTGGCATTTTAAGAACAAATATTTGTAGCCTACTAAAGAATTGTTTTTTGTAAAACATAACCATCAGTTCTGCGCACAGCAAAAATTATGTTTAGAAATTTATACTTTTTTTGCTTTGAATAGTTAAAACATTGTTAGAAACCAGGAAATTTATTTTATATTATTATTATTTTTTAAACTCTCATTTGGAAAATGTACTTGATAATAAGTATTGATGATTCATATTAGCATTGTAGTCCAGATAATTTTTTCCTAAAAAATGTACTACTTCCGTCTACACTTAGTATTGTTTTAAATGTCCCAAACATATTAGAAACTAGTCAAAATGTTTAATTTTAATTATTTTCATAATATCTATGTCATATTTATTGTATTTGTCCATTTTACAAATATTACAGGTATTGTATGTGAATTGTTAACTAAAACATTTCAAAAATTACAAGTATTACTTTGTTGTTACAGTATTTGATGCTAAAAAGGTACGTGCCTCAGGAAGAGGATTACAACCTTGTGGGGTAAGAGTTAAAGATGAAGCCAATTTCAAAATTTATACGGAAGGAGCTGGCGAAGGGACTCCAGAAGTTAACATTATTGGTCCTGGTAAGTATTTTAAATATTTATGTTGTTAAGAATCGATTATACAAAAAATATTTGTCCGTATTTATTTAAGTGTTATGACCCATTTATTTAAAAAAAATTCTAGGTATCTACTATCATAAAGATTTAGTAAGATAGGATTTAAATATAAAAAAAATTAAAATATGTATAATTCATACATTCTTGAATACTTTTCTAAGTCGTCATAGAGCTCACATTTTATATATATATATATATATATATATATATATCTGGAGAAATTGTTATAAACAAAATTTACTTATGATACCCATCCCATCTGTGCTTGGATGTTTGTGTGTGTGTAGACTCATGCAAATCATTAAAAGATTTGGTTTCTTACTGCACTGGATTTTGATGTGGTTATAAAAAAAGAAGACACATCACTTTTCTATTCTGTTATGTTGTTACAAATCAATTTTTGGACTGAATATATACATAACTAACAATTGAAAATATCTTACTTTTTATGTTTTACTAACAATACATCTACCCTAAAGATTATAAATCAAATCTTCAAAGAAAGAAATTTAAATTGATGTTTCACTTATTACATTAGTTATTTAGTCCAAAAAGTAATTTTATTACAAATTAGTATATGAGTAATGTTTGTAAGTAGTATGTAATGTGTTTTTTCTTTATGAGAACTAACTTTTATTGAATTTTTAAAATTATTTTTCTTTAATAGTATTAGTTAAGATTTGTATAAATAATCTGGTCTAATAAAAAATAAAATATTTAAATAGGAGGAGTAAAAGAACCCGTTAAAATGCATAAAGTAAATGGCACAACTTATGAAGTAATATACAATCCACGGAAGGAAGGTCGTTATGTTGTGATGGTGTCATTTGCTGGGCAAGAAATACCACGATCACCATTTGAAGTATCTGTTGGCCCTTACAAGGAAACACTGATTAAAGCATATGGGCCTGGTTTGGTGGGTGGTGTTGTGAACTATCCAGCTCTTTTCACTGTTGAAACTAATGGGGAAACTGGTGCCTTAGGTATGTAATAGTATTATTTCTATTCATTTAAAGGATTTAATGTTATGAGTTAGAAAGTACTTTGCTAATATAAGCAGTGGAACCTCGTTTGTCCGGCCTAACCGAGGCAGGTGTCCTCCGGATTAATAAAAATCCAGAAATTATAGGGAAAATGCTTTAAAGCAATATATATTACTCCATTTATTTTCAGAATAACAAATTATAAAACCCTTGAAACATGTTTACCAAACTGAAATTTCAGTCCAAATAAACCAAAAATCCGGATCAATGATAACTGGCTAAATGAGTTTCCTTTGTAAATCATAGTTTTTTTCTTTCTAAAAATAAAATTGCTAAAAAGTACTTGGTTCATGTTTAGTTTTACATTCAAATAATCATTTTGGTCTTTCAAATTATATCGATCTTTATCACTGAACCGTAATGGCTGATAAATAGTCTGGAACTATATTTGCATCAGGTTTCAGTATTGAGGGTCCATCTCAAGCAAAAATTGATTGCCACGACAATGGAGATGGGTCTGCAGATGTGCGCTACTACCCAACAGCCCCAGGAGAGTATGCTGTTCATATTCTCTGTGACAGTGAAGACATTCCTAAATCTCCTTATGTTGCTCAAGTTCTACCTAACACTGATTACTATCCAGATAAGGTTGGCTATAATTTATAATCTCATCATAGTAAATTAGTGTATGAATAATTAACTTTAATTGTTAAACTGAAGTTTAAAATCTCAATTTCTATTTACTTTATGATATATTCAGTATTAGAATATGCTTTAATAGGCAAAGCCACTTATCACTACTGTTAAAAAGAAAAAAATATTGGAACACTTTATACAGACTTTGTTTTGTTTTTTTTAGCCTAAATAGTCAATAATCTATCATTTCTTATCTAACTAAACTCAATAATTGATAGTTTTTTGGGAATAACTTGAGATCTATAAAATTATCTAAGAGGGAATTAATATGTTGCCACTTCAAAAATAACATTTAACTAGTTTAATTGTCAGTAACATATAATAAAACTTATGGTTATATTATTAGCTTGATGATTAGCAAACAATTTTGTAAGTAAAACATTTTAACATAATCATATTGTAAAGCTAATGATTGTTCAGAAAAGGGTTTGCTCCAAAGTTAAAAGAATTGATGTTACCACACAGCTATACAAACTTAATTGGTCACATTATTTAAGGAGATGTAGGAGACTGCCTAGTTAATCTAATAATTACCGGTATGTGTTTTATTTATTCTTCCTTGATTGGCACTAAGTTTAAAATTACCCCTGGTGAAAGTTTCTAATTTGTGACAGGGATTACCAAACATATACACAATTTGTGATCAATTTCTTTGTCTAAAAGTCAGCTTTTATTAACTCAACCCATTCCCTGGCGTATATTTAGCACAATGATCTATGCAGCCTCGGAAGCAATTTTTTTTACTCGTATACTCTAATTTGATAGACATGTTTGCTATTTACTTATTTTCTCATTTATTGTTTTATTCATGCTCTATTATAGCATTGAACTGGTAACCCTACCATTTAGCTTCCTTATGAGGTAATCAGATTTGCTAAAAGTACGGTGGTTCATTGATTTATTGAAATTAAATGTTGATTTGCACCCACATCAGGGAATGTTTAGTTAAACGAAGACATTATTCATTGCCTTCGTCACGAAATGGGTTAAAATATTGTATAAGCCAACTCAACAGATCAAAACCTCTGTTATTGGTTGATGTAAGTCGTGAAAAATGGCATATAATCAACAGTCAGTTTTGTTGTTGTTGTTGTTGTTTCCCTTCCCAACAATTACATTAATTTAGTAACTTTAACTTGAAGTACATTTTCTCACATATTTTTCTCAGATAATACCACTTTTCTAATTATAGTTTATAGGTAGTCTAAAATTATTTTTGTGGTATTAAATACACAAATAAAGAGTTATTATAAACATTGTTTCCTTAAAATAGTATTGAAACTATCATATGTATATGTGTGTGGCCAGGAAACTCTCCATACTTGAACCCATTAGAAAATATATGGAAACTTTTAAAATGATGATTTTCCAAGGAAAAAAGTCTCTAATAATATGCAGCTAGTAGAAAGAATAATATGGCATTGTAACTACAACCAACATATTTTAGCTTAGATAGTTATTAAATTAATTGAAAGCATGCCTCGCAGAATTCATTTGGTTATTATTAAAGCTAAAGGAGGAGTAACCAAATTATAACTTTTAAATAATATAATTGTAAATGATGGACTGACCAGAAATTAATAGTTGAATAATATAATTTCAATACTATATTGAGGCAAACAGTTTTTAATAATGTGATTTTGTTTGATAGTGAATTATTTGATTTTAATGCATATGTTATTAAAATATATAGAGTGAAAATGTAGTATTTTTCACATGTGTCCTGGTGCATCGGTGTACCGTCTTATCTCCTAGTGGTAGTAACATGGGCTATGGTATACTGGCTGGAAAGGCAGTGTCTATAGTAGGGATACTGGTTTGTAGGAACATCGCCAGCTTTCTCATTGTAAGACTGGACAACGGTTGAACTTGTGATATATTAGCTAAAATGTGCCCACACCGATTGGTACTGCATCCTTACCATAAGCAGCAAAATACTGTTATGGGTGTGGGTACGATCAAGGCTAGTAATCTGGTCTACTCTAAACTTATTACTAAAATAAACTACACAATATTAACCTCGGATGACCAAAGTTATGATGGTCAGCTATATTTGAGCTACATGCAAAGTTTCTTGCTTACCTCGTAAGGGAACAGCATGACTAGTTGTGATGAGATTTCACATTTGCTGAGGGTGGGCTAATAAATCGGCCAGAGACTGTAGTTTAC
>CABEEJ010001097.1:45891-98744 GCA_901482245.1 Timema douglasi | reverse complement strand
CCCCCCCCCTTCTTGCTCTCCACCTGCATAAATGTAAAGCTATTAGGCTGATGTGATCCTAAATGTTTAATTTCAAGTTTTACTTGCAGTTTAAATGAATTAAACAATGTTTTTATTCGATAATCAATCTACTTTATTAATTTTAATCAATTATTTTCATACATTATCTTACTTCTTGGGTCATAACACACTAAAACCAATTCACATAAAAGCCAAAACAAAATATAGACCATCTTTACCAGATAGCGGGCCCGCTTAGACTTACTCAATTCGTTAGTTTAAAGATCACACTGGAATGGTAGGGGCAATGATTGACCTTGAGAAACATCTCACATTGGGTGTGGCTTCTTTGAGAGTACCTTGTCATCCCTGCTCAGCTTCTATATTTAGTCACTAGAGAACTGTTACTGTTCTCGCGCAACCTTTGGAGCAAGGAATGAATAATCTTGACTAGAATACTTTATAACAAAACTTATAGTTCACTGCATGTAGAGAATAATGTTTCACTTCATATTAATGTATTTTTTAAACATTATAGAGAATAAAAAGAAAGAAAGAAAAAATAACTTTTTATGCTAAAAAATCTTTGTGGGGCATGGTACCTGACACCCCTTAAGTCATAGTGAAAATCATGCCATGGTCTTATTTAGAACACATGCATAAGGTTATGGGTGTGGTTGGTCAATTTGTCTACTTTCCAAGTAAAACATTATTTATTTAAGTTTTTTTGGGAACTTTAAGTGGGATATAATCTATAATTTCATATGAAACCATGCACAAAAAACATTTTTAATGCATATTCTACTAATGAACAAAAAATATTATATATATATATATAGTTATGATGTAATGATCTTGCCTTGAGTTATATTTCTACTGAGTTTTGTGATTAATATATTTGTTTATTTTGTAGGTGAACTATGGGGGTGTGGCTACGAAGAATAGTCCATACAGAGTGTATGTGTCAGAACCACTAAATGCATCCAATGTTCATGTGTTTGGGCCTGGTGTTGAGAAAGGAGTGAAATCAAATCTGCCCACTCATTTCAATGTTGACTGCAGAGAAGCTGGCCAAGGTAATTTGAGCTGTGAAAGATATTGATTTAAAAATATATTAATTTTAAAATAAAATATTTTCCTTGCATTTTATATTCAAGTTAATTAAACTGAAACTTGATATAATTTGGCTCGTGCTTTCAATCACCTTGCTTAATAAATTGAATTAAAAAACACAAGTACTCGTGTTTAATATAAAGAACAAAATAGACAGATATATTAAAAATTACTCTACCCTATTTTTGTTGGTGTGTAAAGTATATATCTACCTTTAAATCAACAGATGGGACAGTTTCAAATTATTCATTCTTCTGGAAACAGTTTTTTTTTCTTTCAGGAAAATGAACGGGGGACTCGTATCATTTAGTACTTAGTATTAGAGATGAGCAGAACAGGTGACTGTTGGTAACGGTTCAAAAAGATTCAGTTCCTCTATAATGAGCTGTTTATTTAAATAGTTTAGTAGTTTTCGATCGACCGAACTCCAGCATATGGCTCATCATTCCATACCGACCTATGGCATGCAGTTTAGTTGTTTATTAGATATTGAGAGAAGGGTTTTTTATGTAGATGCTAGATTAGGTTCAGTAACCTGTTCACCATTAATTCACATTTTTCAAATTTAGTTTGGTTTTAAACAATGTTTGTTTTCCTTAAGTTTGTGTTAATTGAGAATAAAAAGACATCAGGCCTATTGTTTAAAAAATGGTGGTGGCATTTTTAGACTAGTTTTTTTAAACAAAATAACTTACTGTTACTTATTATATTGCCAAGCAATTATAGTTAAATTATAACAGTTTACAATAAAATGTGTTCTACAATCAAAAAAGCTGATGGACCTGAAAAGATTAAAATAGAAATATCATTTGACAAAAATAATTAAAAACTATATTGATCTTAGTCCCGATAATAATTTTATAGAGGAAAAAAGAATGAATGAGAATGACAGCAGAGCTATGAATGACTGATCTTCAGCTCTAATTGAATGAACGAGAAGAACACAAGAGCAGTTAATGATTGTCATTCACTTCTTGGTTTATCCATCCAAAGAACCATTAAAAGAGAATGATAAAAGAGCGATTACTATATGAACAACAAAAACTCAACTGATTTGTTCTATTTATTGTTTGAACAAATAAACAAGATCAATGACTGACTGAGGTGTGGAGAGTATGGAAGCGATGAGCCTAGTGTAGTCGAGCTGAATCGAATATTGAACGAAACCCTATAGTGAGTAGACAGAAATAATGGTAGTGTATGTTCAAAAAGAAAAAAAGTTAAGTAATCACCAAAGAAATGAGTGACAGCTCACTTAAACTAAGAATCTGTATCTTTTGTTCACTTTACTGTACTATTCAGTCTTCCCTGTTCAGTCACCAATGACACATCTCTATTTCACATGCTATTGCCGAGTGCATAGAATGACCAAAGACCTTATGATACTTTCTAATCAATTAATTTATCAATTTACGATTAAAAGAGTATTTCCCCAACTAGTTTATTGAGGGAGTCAAAACAAGGAATGTGTGAAATGTGATTGTGTTTAAAACTCTACAATTCGATTTTTATGTTAAAATATTTTAGGTTTTCAACTTACACAACAATGTACAAGCTTTAAAATTATCACTGCATAGTGATTTTGAGAATATAAATCTAGTACATATAGAGATACATGTTTAACCTTAAAGTCTAAGTTTAAAAATTAAACCAACTTGTTTATCTTCATATTTGTTTATGTCAACATTTCTATTTAACCAAAATTTAAAGATCATTTGGTTCTGGTTTTTGTTAGTTTTAAGCTTAATGTATTTTTTTTCAAGCTCTTATAAATATGTTTTAATTTATTCATACCAGTTAATCCACGTTTTCTCTAATTTGCAATCAACCAAAATAACAATTATAATAATAATTGCCATCATAATTATTATTACTATCTGTTGGAGACACTGACTAAGACGCACGATTCAACCACTGCACCAATCACAAAAGGCGCTGCAGTAGCGCGAGCATCAAGACTTAGCCAATCACATAGCTTTCACTTTAACAGTTGTCCTTTTTTCCTTCAACAAACCGACCTCGTCGTTTTGTGCTCACGCTAACCTTTTTTGTGTTAATTAGCCTACTAAGTGTATTTGTAGATTGTATGTTCGTCTCGGACATTAATTTTGTGTACTCAACTTTAACCTTTGCTAACACTATCATAATTAATATAATAGTTATAATTATTATGATTATTATCATCGTTAATATAATAATTATAATTATTATTATCATAATTATAATAATAATTATAATTAATAAACTTTTGTCTTATTATTACTGCACAAACAATAGCATTTCAAGAAATAAATACTATTTATTTGCAATGATACAATTGATGCATAAAGTCACGAGTATAAAGATAGGTTTAATCACATAATTACTAGTCAACTATATCATTTTTATTACTATAAAAAGTTAATCAATTTCATCTAGAACCTACATTGTTTGGGACTCGAACCAAGCTTTAGCCTCACATAGTTTGGTTTGCCATTAACATATCGTTCAGGATTTTAATCTTGGCTGGGTGTTTTAAAGGTGGTTTTACTCAAATGACTTTCTTACTCTGCAACTAAATGTAGCTAAATTTTTTTATATTTTCAACGTTCCACCTGTGTAGTTCGTTAGAATAATTAAATTTTGTATATCCCAGATGAGCGGTTGAACACAATGGAAAAATAAGATACTTTAACTATTATTGAAAGTTTAAACACACATCAGATGAAATATTACTATTCTAAATTAAAATAATCTCTTTTCTAAGTTTTAACCAATAGAACACCCGGGCGGGATTAAAATCTATAACTTCCCGTCATTGTATCTGGTCACTTTATTTAAAGAATTGACAATGTTCTATTTAACCCTCAAGCAGGCGCGCTTGTATATTTGACACAATCAGTCGTGCAGAGACTACTTTCTACCATAGTCAGTTTTCACAGGACTATTGATATTTGTATTAAGGGGAATCACGAGTGTTATAAATTTAGCATGGGCCAAACTCATTTCCAAATTATGATAAAATTGCCCCTTCTAAAAACCCCGTCCCCTTCTTAAATACTGAAATATATCTGCATTTACTACCAAGAAGCCAGTTGAGCTCGTAGCTTTCCAGAGACAACCTGTATTACTCCTCCACTCAAATATGACAGCATGTTAGTAAATATCAAATTGAGTATTTTTCCACAGAATGCTTAAATTTAACACACTAAGAAAATAGTTGCTCTCTGCTCTTAGCAGATTGTGGCATTAAGGGCCAGTAGGAGGGGGAAAACTTCTTTTTTTCTAGCACCACGTCTTACTATCCATTCGGGTTATATGCTTAAATGAATTGTTCAAAGACAAGCATAGCACAATCATTATTAACTCTACTCTTGTATTACTTGTAAGATAATTGGACAGCTTCTAACGGACATAAACATATTGCAAGTAGTGGACTTTTTTATTATTATTATTTTATAATAAAGGAAAGTGACAAAACTAAAGGAAAAATAAACTATAAGAGTAAATTTGATGAAGAAAGCCCACCTAGGGAAAGAGGAAAAATGTGGGAAGAATCCAATGCACAAAGGTGACATCTTCTTCCTTTCTTCTGTCTTCTACAGTAGAAATAGTCACACACACATTTTAACACAAATAGAATAATATTTCGGCATTGTTGCCTTTATCAAACACAAAGAAGAAGAAAGTACATAGCACACAAACAATGGATTACTCCATTTTGAATTTTTAAAAAGAAACTGTTAGAAACACATTGTACCAACTGTTTTTGGGAGCAAAGATAAATTCCTTGATTAAGGTTAATATTTATTGAAAACTGATGATGCTGATGATAAAAATAATAATAGATAAGAAAATAATGATAATAAAAATGATAATAAAAAATGATATTTTTTAAAAATAGTAATAATAATAATAATAATAATAATGTTAATTTGAAAAATAATAATAATAATATTGTAGAAATAATGTAGAAATAAACTATCTTCTGTTGAGGTCTGGTGGTAATCTTTATTTGGTAATCCATTGGTGGGCCAGTTCCCACTGTCTAAGTTGAGAACTGTTGCACTGTTTGGGAAATGCTCTTAATATTTTGGTGGTGTAGCAGGTTTGAAAGTCCTGGTTGTGGGTACCGGCATGGATGGGTACAGGCTTGTCCGGATCTTTGTGGTTTGTGTCAAAACGATGATTGTTCATTCGGTGTCTGAGAAAACCTGTAGTGAGGCCTATATATTCTGCATCACATGATTTGCACTGTAGTTGATATATCAAGTTATTGGTTTTGCAATTGTAATAACCAGGGATCTTGTATTCCAATTTGGTTACTTTGCTGTTGAAGGATGTAGCTGGTAGGTGGATTCTACATGTGCTGCAACGGGTGCTACTGCAGTGGTATGAACCTTTGGTAGTCGGTTTTTCTTCTCGGATTTTCTTGGGGTCAGGAAGTTTGGGATGGACTAGAATATTGTGGAGATTGGGTGGCAATTTGAAAGTGACTCTTGGGGGTGAACTAAGAAGGTTTTGGGTCTGGGTAGAACTGGTTAGGAATTTGTAACCAATTTTAAGGATGGTATTGATACGTTGTAGACCAGGATGTGTGTAACTACTTCTACTATAGAAGACAGAAGAAAGGAAGAAGATGTCACCTTTGTGCATTGGATTCTTCCCACATTTTTCCTCTTTCCCTAGGTGGACTTTCTTCATCAAATTTACTCTTAATAGTTTATTTTTCCTTTCTCTTTAGTTTTATCACTTTCCTTTATTATAAAATTATCTAGCCATTGGGCTTTAAACATATTATTATTATTAGCACTGCGTCTTACTACCTAATCCACCAAATGGATTTATAAAATAAAATATATTTATAGTTACTTTATTTGTGAAATGAATTACAAATTTAACTGTTAATGTGAAAATCTATTTTGATCTAATTACTTAAAATTACATTTTAAACTTTTTTCATAGCTTTTAAAATAATTGTTAGTTTTAATTTTAATATTCTTTTATACTGTAAAGTCCCCTTTAGAAATATTTCAATACTAAAATGTGCAGCTCTTTTCTCTTTGTTACATTTTGAGCTTCAAATAGTATTGTACAATTTTGTTTTAAGTTTCGACACAATAAAGGTAAATTAATGGAATATGGCTTGTAGAAATAATATTATAATAATAAAAAAAGTCCAAAGGAATACAATGTCTGAACCTAATTTCTTTAAAATGTAATGAAATTTGTCAACTAAGATGTTTTTATACAGCCCTGGATGTACAAGAACCAAACTGTCTAACAATAATGGTATTGGTAGCAGTTAAGTTATACATATTCATTAATTACAGTAATACACTAGAGATGAGGAAGGTGGAAGTTTAAAAGAAATGTATTTGAAAAAAGTGTCCTCTTTATACAAGACTTGGATTTTAACCTGATTTAACCGTTACTGGTAATCTAGTCTAATACGAGAGTGATGCTGTCACCGATGTAGGTATTGTGAATTCAGAACATCTAAATAAATTATAAAATGGCTAGAGCCCCTACTATATAATAGATGCATATAAAGGTGGGGGTGTAGGGAATGCGAGCTAAGGCCATGTTTTTACACTTGACAGATATTCAACAACTGTTGATATTATCATATAAAGAAAATTAATTATTTTTCTACTGGAGCAATATTTTTTTTATTTTGGCCACTCAAGTTTTGATATAAAAACTGCAAATATACTACCCTTAACTTGCGCTCCCTACATCCCCACCTCAAGTTCAATTAACATTTTTCAAAAAACTAAAAACATGTGCCACACCAACTGAATCAATGTTGTAAATAATATAGTGCTTAGAGGTTCTATGTACACATGTACTGAAGGTCGATCTGGCCTGTTATAGTTTATAGTATGATGAGGGGTCAGGGCTATAATACCGGAGCTGTGTTCCGAGTGCTTTTTACCTTTATCCCTTCACTAATCTGAATATATGCATCTCTCTTATTCCTACCCCACCAGCATTGTCAAATGTGGATAGCCCGAAAGTTTTGTTAGATTAGTGCAAATACATAATGATATAAAGATGGCCTATGAACAGCAGATCAACTTTCACATTAAACCAACATTTAATAAAAATATACAAATTAAATAACCAAACAAAATACCCTTTTTTATTTCAAATCTTTATATTTGGTATTAGATATGTGTTGAACAGCCTTGAAGTCGAATACAAAGCTAATTAGATTATTATACCTGAATCCATGCTACTGCAGATATACTTCCTTTAAATTCTGGTTTAATCATTTCTTTCTCATTTGTGTAAATATGGAAATAGCGTTCTAGGATATTATAATGCGAAACACTATGTGTACGTGTGTGTATATATATATATATATATTTATTTTTGCACCACATTGTACTACTTGGTCGTTCTTTTTGAACTTTATAGGTTGAGGGGAATTAAAGTAGAATTATTTATTTAATACACCCTCATACGTGTGGAGTAAGAGTAGATAGCCACTTAGGGAAAAACACCTTATGACCATCCTGTTAGGACTTTAATGCCAACCTCATCATCAGAAAACCAAACTAGACAAACTTTATGATTAGACTAATTGAGGTGAGCTTCCTTATCTTTTTTTCCACGACCTGTGACCTCAGTGAAACATATGCTCTTATTTGGCGGTTGTGTCTGAGTATTAGAGGTGGTGGTGAGGGATGTTCTTTGGGTTAAGGAACTGGATAAAATGTTATTTAGTTGAAGACTCCACTAGTTTCTTACTCAGAGAAGTAGAAAATGGTATTTCTTCACAAGAGAAAAGCATATAAATATATTTTTTTTAATGGAAATTAGAATCGCCCTCTCTCCTCATCTGAAAATTCATACAGTATTTTACATACTTATACATAATACAGTAGCATTACGCTGGGGGTGGGGTTGGGGGTCTCATACCCCCCCAATGGTGTTAAAAAGCTTGTAGCAAGATTTCACGGAAATAATGCTACAGAGTACCCAGCCGGCTACAGTATGAGTTGGGGGGTGGGTTGAGGTTGACGAAACTGACGGGATGCGGCGAAGGGCTGGACATAAGTACACTACTCATCAGGGAAGCATCCTGATACAAATGGGCGCCACTTGGTCTTTTGACACGGGGAACCAAGACCCGGCAAGCTAATCGTAAGTTAACCTTTAGTCTGCCACCATACGCGGTGACCGCGAGGGAAAGTTCAGTTCTGTCCCTCTCCACAACCCGCTAGTCGACTTTAGTGAATCACCGAATAGCAACATGAATTTCAAGCAGATGTAATTTAAGTAAAACCAAGTACATAAGAAAAGTTAATGCGTATATAAATCATAAATCATAACTAAATTATAGAGTGTCTATGGATCATAGTTAACTATGCACCTTTCCGAAATCAACAAGTGTCTATGAACACATAACAAAATGATATAGTGCCTATGTACTCCTAGAAAAGCTATAGTGTCTATAAATCATAGGTAACTGTGCACCTTTCCAAAATCAACAAGTGTCTATGTACACATTAAAATGGTATAGTGCCTACGCACTCCTAGAAAAGTTATAGTGTCTATAAATCATAGGTAACTGTGCAGTGAAAATGACAAGTCCGTCTAGGACGGCCCTGGTGACTTGCGTGGCTCGCGCCCGGTCTGTCCGTCCAAACTGGGACCAGGGGTCCTGAACTCCTCCCGTGAAATCAAGATGGGGGGGGGGGGGATCCCAATAGCTCCCACACATCCCTCCAGGCGAAGAGTCCGGGGACTGGGTGAGAAGGGCATCCACTTAGCCCCGGGTGGGGGAGAGAAGACCCTGGATAACATCACACATGTTACAGCATAATGCACACTTATACATTTCCTTTCTAGTCCATGTGCAATACAATGTCCTCCTACCCTAGTTCTCGTAGTACAATTTCCACTTATACATTTCCTTCCTCCTCCATGTGCAATACATAACCCACCAATGACGTTGCCAGACGGGCAGTGGAGGATTTATAAATTACGTACATGAATCGGGCACGTAACTTGCTGCCGCCTGCCCAATTACGGAGGTCCACCCACTTGAATCCAAGTCACTACAGGGATTTTCAAAAAGCACATCCTATCCCTACATTAAGGTTCAGAGAATAGAAATAGGAAAGCAGGAGATAAGCATGCACAGAGCAATACAAAAAAAATTAAAGAAAGAGCACTTACCCAAAAGGGGGGGGTTCGCCGAAGCACGAAAACGCACCAAGGAAACGAGAAGAAATTAAACGCCAACAGAGGAGTTCCAGCGAAAAAACGAGGCAATGGAGCTTGCTTCATAAATCCAATATCACATTGCGGAGGTCCCCTACTTTCCTCCATCCAACCTTCACGAAGCACGTCCAGCGATCCATTTTCCTTCCACTCCCATCCAGCATTTCTCGCCTCACCTTTCTCACTGCCAATCTCAACTTGACCCAGCCATCTTGCCACACCCCTCTTCGCTCGTTACCAACTTACCTTTCGGCATAACACACTGAATGCCGAGTAGATAGCGCCAGCTGTCCTCTGGAGCGCTTTACGAGCAATAATATGTGGATAAAAGAAAAACGTGGTGGCCATCTTTGATTGGCGATGAAGAAATTCATCACAAGCTTGAAAATTAGGACTTGTATAGAGAGTTGAGATCTTGAGTGGGTATATTCTAGAAATACTCTAAACCACCGGGCACACTACTTTCAATAATGAAAGTTCTTTCCCACACCATGTGCAGACAAATAATTTTAAATTTCCTTACTGTCGTTCCCTACTTTTCAAACATTCCTACATCATAACTAATCAAATATTCATTGATAGAAGATACCCTCTGTAGTAGGTTGTATAGAAAGTAGGGGTGTGCGAAGCTTCGACTCTGCTTCGAAACTTCAAAAACAAATATCAGTTTCAAATTCGCTTCGAAAATGATTCCGGCTTAGAAGTTTCATCAATAAAACATTGACAGCTAAAATACTTGATTTATGGTCAATCACTGCCATTTATATATAATATGAAATAATATTTATTTGGAAAAAATCCCAATTAATTGAATTGTAAATTGTAATAAAACTTTATTTATTCGATTAAAAAGAAATATTAGTAACAATGAGTGCATTAAAACATTTCTAAGTAATTTCAATACATACAGTTTAATTAACAGCAATATAATATATCTTTCTAGTGTAAAAAACTATCCAAAAAAATATCCTAACTTCGATTAGGCTTCGAGAAAATTTCATATATTTGATTCGAGTTCGCTTCGAATTGAAAGCGTGGACTTCGCACACTTCTAATAGAAAGTTTAGTAAAGCAAGTAGGTTAGTAACACCTATGACACTGCCTACCTTTTTTTTTACGGATGGTAATACCAGTATTATGCATTAGTAGCATTTAGATGGTTAGGTAATGTTTTAAGTTTATTACTTGATAAAGCCTGGAGTTTATACAAGCCTAAAATTTTTAGTTTTTCTCCATGCAATGATGGAGAATGTCAAAACCAATAACACTTGTCTGTAACTTTAAACATTCTTCATTAATAAATAACTTGAAAATTACAATTACCTAAAACCTCAATTAAAGGCCTTTTACTATCTCAGTTTACTTGGAAATCTTTCTATTTTCATAACACTTTATGTTTGTAAAGTCACTGTTTCAACCCCACCCCCCTCTTCCCCTCCCTCCACCAAATATGTTTTGTACAACACCTGTGGTAGAATACATCATTCACAGTGGACAGTTCTTTTTTTTTCATAATGAGTACATACACTTTTTAAAACCAATATTTTTAATAAACTTGTATCAACACATG
The DNA here is from genome assembly GCA_901482245.1 of Timema douglasi. Taxonomy (NCBI): domain Eukaryota; kingdom Metazoa; phylum Arthropoda; class Insecta; order Phasmatodea; family Timematidae; genus Timema; species Timema douglasi. Next base: position 87,847 of record CABEEJ010001097.1, on the reverse strand, counting down.
ACTTACAAACTAACTTATATATAAGGCATATATTATTATTATTATTATTATCACCGCGTATTACTACCCGTTCGGGTTATACGCACTTACGCTAATGTGAAATGGTAGGGTGATTGTGAGATGAAATGAAGGACCTACAGTTTAACGTGGAGTCCGAACCACGGTGGAGGCCTGGCATTTCTCACATTCACAAGATGTCTTGTCAGAGGTGAAGGAAGGGTTTGGTAATCAGATAAATCTTTGCCGGGACCGAGGATTGAACCCCGGCCGCCAGCATAGAAGTCTGACACCTTACCCCTAGACCGCCAGGTCACTATAAGGCATATAAAACACTCTGAGCTCATTCTGTAAATTCATCAATAATAACTATAGTCTTATCGTTAATAAATCCTTGGAACCTTTTTCGCCAGCTTATAAACTAGAAACAAAATATTCGAATAGTAGTTACCAGCTTCAGTGTTTTCATGGTCTAAGGTGCAACACTAACGGTCGATTAGACTGCTGATGATGGGAAATCAAGCTACGAATCTTGGATCATGTGCACTGGGGGTCGTTTTTCCACAATGGTTTTCAACACTCCCTCCACACAAATGGGGGTGCACCTTCTTTATGTATAACCTTCCTAATTTCCCAAAACTGTTATCGTAATTAGTTTATAAGCATATAACTTGAACACATAGTAAGACTCGATGCTAAAAAAACTTATAGTTGGATTGTGATAGACTAAACATAGGAATAATTGTCCAAAAATCAATTTGAAAATATTTATAAATGGCATTACTTGAGCGAGCGCATTGTTTATGCCATTCCTCAAAAAAGAGTTTGTTTTAAATAGCTTCAATTTACAGACTTCTTATTAAGTTAATTTAATTCCAACTATACCGGCAGACATTTAAGGTCACACTGAAGGACTAGAAATAATAACATGTTTCTCAGACTCCTGTTAATGTTACCACCCTAACAGATATAAAATTGGGATGCTTTTTACCTCAACGCGATTGTTTTGAGGGTTATTATCCCCATCACACATATTGTTCGTTCACGGTAGGAGTTTACCTGGAAAAGGGCTTTTTCCCTACCAGAAATCTATTATATAAGTAGGATATCGGTAAGAAAAAAGACCTTTCAGAGGTAAACTCCTCCCGTGAATGAAGTATACATATAATTTTCAATAGCTTATTAATCAATACTAGACACAAGTCACTCTAAATTCACAATCACAAGCAGCTTCACTTGGTCATATAAGAGTTCAAAAGCTGCACCTTAGTCAAGTAAAGTTTAGTTTAGTTTAGTTTAGTTTGATATTGTACAAAACCAAATACATTCTCATCGGCAAGAGAACAACACAAATCCTGATAATAAAGTCACAAAATGTAAAATTTTTCACAAATGGCACTAATAGAATTAAAAACTGTAACATACAAGGGGGAAAAAACCCTTGCAGTATTTGAGAACATACATGATTAAACACAAAGAATGAAGCTTCATTTGGGAGGAATGACAAATAAAATGAACATACTCAACTCAAAACAGTATTGACGTTTTATTTATGTGAAAAATGTTTTATATACAAAAAAATAAACTAAATATTTTTCTTCAATTAACTAAAAGCTTTTAAGATTTTTATCATTGGTGATTAGCTATGGTTTAAGTTAAAGTAACCAGACGTTCCGTTTTTATGGGATGGTCACTTTTTTTTACTGTTGTCCCCATGAAACTTGAACAGGACGCTAAATTGTCGCTTTTTTTTTATTAATTCCAATCCCATCTTTTCCCCTTTTTTAAAAAATTGTGGCATAACCACAATGGTTCTAGAACCTTTGAACATTTTGAATGTCTAATGTGTGAAAGGCTCTGCTAATGGTGCTTGAAATAAGCATCATAATTATATTCCGAGGTCGAATATGTCCACGCTGTGACGATTGCCAACTATTGTGAATCACTCTCGCTGCGATAAGTTGAAATTTTACATTCTAATTATTCCTGAAATGTGTGGTAGCACTGCTACATCAGCTGCTTAAACTAATAACAAGCGATAAAAATGGTTTGTTGTGTTCGTATGCTTTGTTTTCTCTGAGAAGCAAATTCGTTGTATGGTATGCTGGTTTCTTTTTAATGATGAAATCTATAGCTTCTGAAGTATTAATTGTTAAATTTAATATTTTATCCCTTACACCATGCCAAAAAGGAAGTACAGTTTCAGTAGGAATCTAAAAAAATAATATCCCTTTTTAAAAGAAGCTGCCACAGCAGGCAAGGTGCACTGTACTGTGTGCCATTCACTTTTTTCAATCGACCATGGAGGTTGTATTGATATAAAACAACTCTTGAAGATGCAGAAACACAAACTGGCTGCCGCCGCTAGCAGTTCAAACCAAAGTATTACATCATTTGTTACAGGATATGAAACAGGGCAATTAACTGATGAAAGTAATCTTTTTGCAGCTCAAGAAGCATTATTTGCATTTATGCAATGAAACATAACCTTTCCTTAGGATCAACAAACTATACCTCTGCAATAGTGAAAAATTTATTTGAAAATAAATGTACATGTGGGCAAACGAAGTGCAAATCAATTTTAGTAAATGTCCTAGCACTTGTTGCAATCTGAGAAATAGCCATGCATTTGAAATAAGCTAAATGCATGTCATTTATGGTAATATTTCAAACTATAAGAATTTGAAGAACATACCAGTCCTTGTTAGGTACTTTATTCCGGATAAAGGCATTTGAATCAAAGTGATTAGAGTTTCTGAACATAACAGGAGAAACAACTGAACTACTTCACAGATCATATCTTGGACATTTTGCAGAAACATCAGTTGACTGAAAAAGTTATTACATTTTCTGATGACATTAACACAAATTTCGGTGGCTACAGAAGAGCAGGTTCCAACAATGTACTTTCAAGACTCAATTAAGTTTAAAAAAAAACATTCAGGGTATTGTTTGTGCTGCTCACATTGTTCACATAGGTTGCAAACACTTAAAATGGCATCCATTATTTCTGAACTAAAAGATGAGTGTTTCTTTGATGAAAAAGCATTCTTAGACACTACACATTTATTCTACAATACTTTCCTAGAATATTTAAATAAGTGGATCTTCCATTTTCAGCTATTGAAAGTATTTCACTGGATTAAGCTGGAGACTATATTAACTTGGGCTGAAGTTTCAACCAGCTTAAAAATCATCAGTGACGTTGATAGCAATATACTGAACATTATTGATGAAGATAAACTATTTGACAAAATCAACTACATAAATAATATTATGAACAGAAAAATGGATGAATGGAAGGACATAAACGCTGAAGTGGTTAACAAGTTGTGTGACTTTTTAAAGTGCTACCAGAAAAAGACATCCAGTATTAAAACATAGTGCTAGTTGTTGGTTGGGTTTGTTGTGGCATTTCCAGGAATATTTTCACTGATAAGTACATTGTGGATGGATGAAAAGAACCATTTAACCACCAAGACTGTGAAGGCAATGAGAGTGATCAAGCCACACGTTAAAACTATTTTTAATGCATAGCATTTCATGATTTTATCTCTAAAGATCAGAAACTTTTGATGTAAATAATTTCTTCACATAAATATGTGAGTGATTATATTGATATATTGTAGTGCAGTTTTCAGTCTGTGATCAAGTCTTATTTCTGTAAGTTATTATGTCATAACATAATACAAATGGCATAGCTTATACTCTATAATACACTTGAGTCCTATATTTTGGAAGAAATAATTTTCTGAAATACTATCAAAATATTAAAGATAATGCTGAAAATCTACAATATACTTCAGTTAATTATTCCAAGTGTAAAATAACTTGTTCAAATATGGTATGTTGGATTTTTATGTTTAGCGAACTACGCGTATCCCGTTTTTATACCCTTTTAAGTCAGGAAAATGTTGAAATATCCCATTTTTAAAATTTCTTTTGTCTTGAATTTCTGGTCACCCTAGTTTAAGTAAATTTAACATTTTTATCTGTTTGAATTTCATTTTGAATTTTATTTTCATGATGCAAATCTACTTAAGAATTTTTACAACAAAGGCTGTTATTGCAATCAAAAGGTTTTGCTAGCAGGAGGAGGCTGAACTGCTCATGTCTTACTCTAGACAATGGCATTTGTATTGTAAAGTATTTGAACCGGTGTTTGCAATTTCGGCCCACTATTTAGAGATTATTATGCACAAATATATGTGTCTAGCAATGTTGATGTATGATATAAAGAAAGCTGATTATTGGGAGGGTGTTTTGCTCTAGTATCCCATGTTATTTTGGTGGGGAAATTTAAACTCTTCATTATAAAGATGAATTTGCTATCGAGAGGTATCTGTTAGTGGAAGTTTCACTGTACTATTTAGAGTATTGATTATTTCTTTTCCATTCCATACCCTCTTATCATAATACTACGAATATTTAGATACGGGCCTCATCTAATTCTAGGGTAAAAGACACACACAGATATAGTGATACATTGATACAAAATTTTGAGACATTTCTAATTAGGAACGTTATCAAGTTAATAAATAATTATCTATGAGAAATTAATATAAATAAAAATGTAATGGATGCATTTTCTTTTTCCTTTGTTACATTCTTTTCTTGTTTGCAGGTGATATTCAGATTTCATTGACAAATGAAAAAGGAGTTGAAGTTCCCTTAAAAATAGTAGACAATGAAGATGGAACATTTACTGTAGATTATGTCGTTCAGCAACCAGGAACATATTTCATAAAGGTTCTTTATGGAGGAGTAAAAACACCTCAGAGTCCCATTAGTGTCACTGTACAACCTCATGTTGATGTCTCAAAGATAAAAGTAGATGGACTGGAACCAAGTAAGTGTAATTAATTCAATAAATATTTATAGTTATGTTCATAGAGACTATAAACAAAAGTGAAAATATAAAGTTTAATTTTATGGTTAAAATTTATTTCCATATCTCCTTTCTCTTATATGATATTTTTATATATTTTAAATTGACATATATTTTCACAATATTTTGTTTTTTAAATGATTTTTTAACTTCATATACAATTTAAATTATGTTAGTTTCTTATAATACATTTTCCTCCTAAAACATTTACTCAAAATTAACTTTCATACAAATAAAGTCAGTAAAGTACCTTTTTGACTGATTTATTAGTATGAATTTATTTTAAAACAAGACTAAGTAGATAAGCTTGTTTTGTGTAGCGGCTCCAGTCAACAGTTTGCAGCAGTTCCGCGTAATCACTCATGGAGCTGGAAAGGCAGACTTTGCAGTTGCCATAACTAGTCCATCTGGTAGTAAAGTAAAAGCCCATGTGATTCCCACTCATGAAGGATTTTTGGTTAACTTCACACCCACAGAATTAGGAGAATATCTTTTGAGTATCTCATTTGGTGGAGAACCAGTTTCTCCGACACCTTATCGTTTCACCTGCATGCATGGCAGTGATCCTACCAAAGTACATGCCACGGGTCCAGGCCTTGAGCGAGGTGTTGTAGGAAATCCTGCAGAATTTTGCATAGACACACGGGGAGCAGGCCAGGGGGGCTTAGGGGTTACAGTTGAAGGGCCATGTGAAGCAGCAATCAATTGCAGAGACAATGGTGATGGTACTTGTTCGGTGGCATATCTACCTACTGAAATTGGTGACTACAGTATCAACATCACCTTCAATGATCACCATATTCCTGGCTCTCCATTTCAAGCTTTGGTGGTGCCTGAAGCAGATTTGAAGAAAATTAAAGTCTCCGGCAATGGTATTCAACCACATGGTATGCAGCTGTGCTGTGTGACTGTTGAAAAGTGTGAAGCATGGTTTGTTCTACTAATTTTATAACTTTTTCAATCAAAGTTTCTTTCAGATTTTTTGTTTTGTTTTAAATCTTCTGCATTTTTTTACCATATTTTTTTATATAGAACTTTTTTTTAAACTTTTGTATAGTTCATTGTATTTTTCAAACTCACTTTTATTTTCATTCAACACTATGTGAATCAGTGAATTATAAAAATGTTAAAAACATTTTTTATAATTTCAATTTTTTTAATTGTCTTTTTTATTACTATAAAATACACTATTTTATTAACTCAATTAATTAATTAAGTGAAACTTTATAACAAGTTAAATTTGTATTTGTTTTTGACATGCAAGCATTTTAAACTAATACTAAGTTAGAAATCTAATAATTTGCTAACCGAATTTAGTATTCTCTTTAATTATGTACATTCCATCCACTCTTAAGGTTAGCAAGCTTAACTTGCACGTAACTACAATCACTTAGCTTTTAAGATAGGGCCATAGTGTAATATCAAGAAAAGACTGCTTCCTCTCAGGTTAAACAGAAAGTACTTATTTACCTTTGAATTAATATATATTTTTGAACATTTGCTATCATTGTTATACTAAGGATAATTTAACTAACCATCAAGGTGTTAAATCATGAACTGGTATCTAAAATTTTCTTACCTTTTTTTTTGGAAATAAATCCTCAAACTGGTTAGAATTTTTTTGTGATAGATTGTTAGGCTAAAACAAAACTAAGAAGTCCTAAAAATTAAGTGTGATTCTAGAGCTTATTCCCATAATTCAAAAGTAAAGGGGTTGAATTTCAATGGAATAAATATTATCTGACTAAATACCTATATAAAGCTAATTATTATTTGGTGATTCACTATCCTATTAAGTAAAATGAATAATTATCATTTATAATACCTAATTTAAAAGAACTATACAGGTACATATATAACTAACTATCTTATGAGTAAAAAGTATAAAATCTTGTCCATGATTTTATGGGTTGGGGGCAATATAAATTTTATCACAGCCAAATTATATCTCTACAAATACTTTTATTATTATTATTATTATTATAAATTGAGCAATAAGAAAAAAAGGGCAAAAGGGGTATTTCTTTAGTATACAGAGAGTAAAAAGGTTAAAAAGGGAAAGAGGGGTAGAATGGATTAAAAGTTAAACGGGGTGGATGCAGTAAAAAAAAAGAAGCTAAAATACGTTAGATTGGATTTAATCATAACCCTTTAATAACAAATTATTGATGCGGTGACACTCTTTCTCTTTTATTAGTACAAACAGACAAGAGTTCAAAGTATTGTCTATTGAGAAGTTATAAATTAATCTTCAGAAGAAATGTCAGTTTTTAAAAGAAGTTCAGATTATATCTCTATTTTGACATTGTGTATAAGTCAGCCTACTTTCGCGTTTGATTTCCTGTGGTTTATTTTATATAGTAAAATAACAAAGCTACTTTATGAATCTCCCGTGCAAAGAACTGGTACAGCAGCTAGTAATTAATCTTATTTAGCTGACATAATTTTATGATTATAGGTTTCTTAAATTACAAATTTTAATCACTCATCATAAAATCAATCATTTATCAAATAAGACATAATGACACCTTGAGATGATAAACATATAAAATCATCTGGATTACTTGCAGTGTTTGGGTAAGTAATCTAAGGATTGTTGTGTGTTTTTTTTAAATAAAAAGTAGTCCAAATACTGATTTTATAATTATAATTAAATTGATTTGACATTTTTACAAAGAATTACATCATGGGCCTCATATCAAGTGTCCACAAACACTGCGCGAGAGGATTTATGGAAGAAAATTAGTCCAAGTGATTGTTGAGTGTATATTTTTAGAGAGTTTGGATTTCAGCCTGCCCTAGTTACTTACTTTCCCATCATAAGATGTCATAAGAGGTGGACATTGGTTTCTCAACCAAGATATCAATATTTCTGTCTAAGTGGTGCTACCCGTGTGTCAACCATCCAGTAAAATGGGAATCAACCGAGAATTTGAAATGGTCGAGAAAAAACTGGAATAAGTTGGGAATTTTGAAAATAAAAAAAAAATCTGGGAAAATGTTTTTTTACTTAAATATGAATTATAATAATCTAAGAATGAAATTTATTCACATCAGAATATAAATGGTCGAGAGCACTGACTTAATTTAAATACTTTGCACCAATATCTATTATGACTGCCATCTTGCAGCTAGGTCAGGTCCGTACATGTAAAAGGAACTGAGGAATGGAGAAAGAGCTGGGTACAGACAATCTAACAGGTTGGCCCAACCAAATCTGGTGTTATTTATTTTAAATAACACACACGTCATGCCGGTGGTTAAATGGTCGAATGTCTGACAACCATCACAGTGAGGAAAACATAAATGAATATCGCAATTTGTCATTATTGAAACTGGACAAACTATTATTGCATTAAGTAAGCAGTGTTTCTATTTACAAAGTCTGACTTAGACAGCTATAGTTGGATGAGTCTAAAATTTGGATCTGGGTTGGGGGTGGTTAAAAAACTGCTACTTCAATCTCATAAATCTGTTTAAAGTGTAAATATCTGTGTTATATATTATTCTTACTTTATTATATGGACTGTTTAAAATGACCTGAATATCTTGTTATACTGTTATTGTGTGGTTAATACGTTATCATAGTTTATTTACGAGACAGAAGATTGAAAATTAAATTGTTTCAAATATATACACAAACTGAAGATAAGGATTTTGGTTTAATCTAAAGGTATAATATTATTTACTTTAAAAAAACAAATGTAAAGGGGAAATCTGTTTTTAAGGCCTCGGCAAATGAAGTATATTAAATAATGGAATGTTATTTCTTATTTGTTTAAAAGTAGGCCCAAAAATAATTCACAGTTAAACTAGTGATGGCCATAATCTAAAGATTTCAATGATCAAATAATTATTTGATTATTTCTAAAATGATTAAATTAATTATTCAAATTTTTTGAGAAGTAGTAAGTAAAAATAAATACCTTTTCGTAAAAATTAATAAATTAGAACATGTTTTCCCTAAATGTTTGAAAGTGCAAAAAAAAAAAATGACACTTAACATTTTCAGAATACAAACTCTGAAATTCATCTATTATAATGAATTAAAACCTGAGTTTTTAATTTAAACTTAGAAGCTTTCCTTGCCTCCTTCTTTATTTTTATTAGAATATACTTACTAAACTATTGTAGGATTGTAAAAAAACAAATGGTTACAAATAGGTCATTATTGCACCAAACTAATATACTTAAAATCCAAGCGGACTTTTCTAAACAAGAACGCTAAAAGGCGCAACAGAAAAATAAAAAAAATCTAGTAGTTAGCTTATAGACTAGAAAAATTTATATTTAGCCATTTAAAACACATCCACACTAATTTTTTCTTTCTGTTTGTTTAAGTGTGTGTAGAAAAATTAAATGTTTAATCATTTTATTTAACATCTATCTCATCCTGATATAATTGTATAGGATCGTATTTATTTATTCACAATACATAGGGTGTTTTAGCTGTAATTTATTTCTGACTGTGTGCAATGTTCTTTTAATGCATCAAACTTGTGTTCATGGCTTTTATTTGCTATTTTCCAAGTAAAATTCATTGTAATTCAAACTTTTGTTTTTGTGTAATATATGTTATAATTTGCTAATTCCTAGTAGGCTATGTTGATACAAATAAAAAAAAGCATCTTTGTTTAAATTTTAAAACTTATTATTCATAAAAATCTGTGGTGAGGGAGGATGGGGGGGTGGGGGGGGCGAGAAGGGTGCAACATTGGTCAAGTTGAGTAGACACTATGTGCTACATATATAGATGATTGCTTTATAATATGTTATTTGGATAAACCAGTGTTTTTGTTAATAATAATTGTTCAATAGCTGGACATTATATTTCTAGGGCATATTTATTTATTTATTTATTTATTCATAGGAAACTAACAAGGCTATAACCCACCCTCTATATAGGCTACCAGAACAAATAAATTTGAATCATATATAGATAAGATGGGACTGTAGTAGGAACACTAAATCGATTGCCAAAGATACGATAGAACACCGAGACATTGTGAAGAATAAAATATAAAAACATTTATTAAAAAGTGCATTCAAAAGTACATATTGAATTGTGAAAAGAGGAATATTAAAACACATAGTGAAGAAAATATGCATTTTATAGTGTGAAATGCCATTGTTTATTTTATTTGATACCTACCAATATAGTTAGCAGAGAGTAGGAAACTGTTTTAAACTATATTCAACAAGAATAATAATAATAAACAGGTTCGGCCCAAGGGGCGAACGAGGTGGCCAACTTCCCGGGGTACCAAGCTTTATGGGGTGCCATGCCACCGATGTCATCATAAAAAAACTACAAAAATTAATCTTTTTAATAAAGACATACGTTGCTCAGATATATTTGATATTGTACTAATTTTCTTTGCCGTTTATCACACTTGTGTCCCTCTTGGAACCAGTGGGGTATTATCATGGTGTTATAGTCCTGCGCTGTATACTCATGGTCACATGGAACAACATTATTTGTTCAGTTTTTAACAATATTGTGGGTTAAGTAATACTACTTCCGAATGATCTTATTGGTCAGACTTATTCATGAATTTTTTTTAATTCACCCTCTACCTAGTTTTCCCTGACCCTAATCTAGCTATTATAACTACTAAGCTGAGCTAACTCAACTATTCTATTCCCATTCCTGCCAGGGGAACGCCATCATCCCGATGGCACCAGAGGGCTGCAGGTCGTCTGCCTTTCTCCATCTTGACTTTGAGGGCCTATCATCCACAAGCCACCTCTCGTTTCCAAGTTGGTGGGTCATAGGGTTCAGGGAACTCCTCAGAGTTCATATTTACTCAACTAACTTTTGTTCATACGACTGGAAAACTGTCCTTAAGATCACAAGGGCATCCCCTGTGCTCCTCCAGACACTCAGTCCTACTGGAATCCAGTTCCCAGGGCTATTACTTTCTCCTCCTGGCCCCTAGTAGTTTTTTTTATCCCGGCAGGGATTGTTACAGCTTATCCCCCTTTAACAATACTTTTTTTTCTCTAATCACACCCTGCTCAGACCGCACTAGTGTCTGTGTCAGTCTCGCCCTCCGTGTCGCTGTCATTGTTATTGTCATTGTCGATGTCCCGTTTTATTTGTCCCTGTGCCTCTTTGAGTCTATTTAATTACGCAGTCTTTGCTCTATCTGACGCTTCCAGTGCAATCTGGTCTAAGAATTTTCAATAGATTGGGTCCCTGAGTACTTCACCTACTAATCTTCCCTTGATCTCTATCTGGTAGTTCCTTCTTGCTTCTAGCGTAAGAACGCACTCGAGAACTAAATGCTAAGGGGGTTCCCTCCTCACCACATTCACAATTCCCCGACTCTATTAGTCCCAGCTTCCTTAGAGATGACGGGTACGGTCCCTTCCCCATGACTAGGTGGACAAGACCCTGAAATGGCTGGAGGTGTATATTCTCTAGTCTCTCAACCACATTAGGGAACAATTTATAAGTCCTCCTACCTGTCCCACTTCTCGCCCAGCATCTCTTCCACTCCTCCAACAGGGCTATTTTTGCCTCTCAAGATGTTTTCACATTGGGTGTGGTGAGGAGTCTCACCTTCTCCGTGTTTCTCTTTTTTATCCAGTATGTTACACCTTTCTTCCTTATAAGGAGGTCCAACGGCCATACACCTAGGTCCACGCTCAATTCATCCATTGTTACAGTCTGGTAAGCTCCCGTCAGCCTCAGTAATATGTTCCTCTGTAGACCTTGAGTCACCTTAGCCGAAACGACATTGGTTAGTCTGTGAACCCAGGTGCACGCCTCATAGCTCACAATGGAGAGAAGGATCATCTGATGGTATGTCCTTATTATCTGCATAGGCAGATAAAACTGCCTCTGTCCCATGCTTATAATTTTATTCATCACTGACAGAGTTTTCCCCATCCCTTCCTTCATGTGCGCCATGAAGTTTCTGTTCTCAACTAGAGTCACTCCCAGGTATCTGATCATATGGCTTCTTATAGATTTACTAGCTACCTTTATGGTCAGATCCCTAGCCAATATTCCCTTGAACAGCATGTAGGTCATCTTCGCTGGTGCCATTTTTAACTTGACACTTTCACATCTTGTGTCAAGTTCTTCAAGCACCCGGTTACTTTTTTCCTCTAAGTTTTTTTCTAGAGTACCCTTATATTATTATTAGAAGGTCATCTGCAAAGGCGACCACACCCTGTGTCTCCGGTATCCCCTCCAACAGGGACTGCAATAAGCAAGCATGGACGTCTAATTAAGCCTCTGAAGAGACCCCCCGAAGGGCTTTCCTGCTACACTGTACATAAGCTCTGTGGCCCTTCACATTGCAACCACTGATACCCATCGGGAACAGCATCGTTTTGTCAGACATAGACCAAAATCCACGAGTGCCATTCCGGGTACTAGGCACCCAAAAAACCAGTACCAGCCCTTCCATGCCAGCCTGCCTTGGGTAACTTGATAAAAAAAAAAACACTGGGACCGGATGGAGGAGAAGATGGCTCCTCCTAGTGATCGTCCATCACGAGGAAGTCAGGAACTCGGCCCCCAAACAGCCATCTTCGCAACCTTTGTTCTCTTACAAACTCTGTACTTTTATCTCACTCACCATCTTTACTGCCGCCCCAGCCTTCTTTGAAATCAGCTGTCCGGATTTGCCAAGCGGGGCCCTCGAGGAGGTGCCCTGGCCAGATATCCCCGCTACACGGGTACGCACTACCAACCACTTAGTGTGTGTTGAGAAGGGAGTATCCCCCTCCTCACACACAGATGACCTTGTCAAGGTCTTAGCTATGCCGGACCCCATTCGTCACATTGCCCAGGGGCTGCCCTGTGGAGGTGCCCCGACAGGATATTTAGAGCTCTGCAAGTACTGGAAGGTAGAAAAGACAGTCTAGTGCTCATTTATATAAAACTTGTGTGGGCCTAGGGCGCGTCCCAGCCGCCATACGTCGGGCTGGTGCCACACGCCTGAGCACCCTGACCTCCTGTAATAAGCAAGCAGCAAGCTATCTAGCTAGCTGTAGTAGATTGTGCAGTTGTTTCAACTCTAGCATGGAGGATTTCTTTCAAGTCTATGATTTCTTGTTACATACATTATTAACTGTTAGGTGAATGTGAATTTTATAAAGGCGTTCATTAAATAATCCCACAAGAGATTATTGTGATCACACCATTTTTAAAATCTTTAGCATAAAAGTTAAAAAATATTATCTTGACATATTATTTCACTTTCAGCAAAAGATAAATAAATGTTCATGCATGACTTATCAACAGACCAATGGCGTAGTGATAAAGAATTAATGGGAGAAAGTAGGGCGTACCCCCTTTGTTTGACAAAAATAGTAGTTGAGGTTCAGGCATCTGAATTAAAATGAAAATGTTGTTACTAGAATTATCAAAGACAGCCATTAGTGATCTGACCAAGGCACATTTGGAGACAAAAGTTTTTTTTTAAGGCAGAATGATTGGGAAATACTCTTTGCTTGCAGTGATAATGTACATTGTTGCTAAATTTTACATATACAATTATCAAATTACTTCATTAAAATATAAATATATCTAATCTATCTAAATTTCAACATAAGAAATGTATCCCTCTTGTAATGAGTTCCTTTCAAGTTTATAAGAGGTTAAAGAGGAGGGGATGAATAAATCAAAGTTCGCTCGGTTTCAAAATTATGCTCGAGGCGGCCCTGCTAAGAAACATCAATATTATTATTAGCACCACGTCTTACTACCCGTTTGGGTTATACGCACTTACACTAATGTGTAATGGTAGGGTGATTGTGAGATGAATGGTGATTGTGAGATGAAATGGAGGACCTACAGTTTAACGTGGAATCCAAACCACGATGGAGGCCTGGCATTCCCCACATTCACAAGTTGTGATTAAAACATCAATATTGTTATGTACAATAAAATTATCACAAGAACATTTGAAATACTGCTATACCCTTTTTATTGAGATAAAGAGACTACTGAGAGGTCAATTTGAATAGAAGAGTTTATAACATTTAATTTACTGCAAACCCTTGTAATTGGAAAATTATATAAGTAGCTGCAAACACATGTCTGTTGCGCATTTTGTGTTTTGGGGCAAAAGGTAAATTGGATTTTCTAAAATATCTACATAGTCTGTTAGATTATTGTGTATTCTATATAAAAATAAGACTTCTTGAAATATCCTTACTAGTGTGACATGCTTTGGTGGCCGCATAATCTAAGGCCTCATACTGGTGTTGGACTAGACTGCCGATGACATCGAGATTGAGGTTTGAATCCCGGTTGGGTGTTAGGAGGGTGGTTTTTACAAAAGGATTTTCCACTCTTCATCCACTCAAATGCGGGAACACTTCCTCTAAACTCAACATCCCTCTTCCATGACTCAATAGAGTAATTAGTACACATAACCTTAACAATCAGTAAGACACAGTGTTAAAAAACATACTCTTTTGATTAATTAAAGGAAAGGATCAAAGTGTCAGAAGACAAAAGCTATTTAATATAATAAATTTAACTTGAAGCTTCATTTGAGGAACTATTATTGATATAATATATTTATGGGAATAGTTATTTTAGAACACAGTTTTTATCAGACTCATATTACTAGATTATTTACTAGGGCTGGGGTTATCAACCCTTTTGTAGACTAGGCCGATGTCAGGGGCATTTGGTTTATTTTCCTTACAATATTACAAAGCCAATATTCAAAATAACAAACCTACATTTTTGAGTATACATATTTTTTTTGTTTATTAAATTCCTAACAAAATATTAATAAGTATAGTAAAAATCTTAAATTGCTGTAGCAACTAATTGAAAAAGTGGGAGGGATAAGTAAAAGGCAGGTAAGTCTTTTAGACTACTATGATAAAAATCTCAAATGCTCAACTGTGAACATGAATTATTAAAATTTTATAATGATAATAATTCAAAACTAGTATTAAATAAAAAACGGCTAAGATTATGTGTATTTATTTTCATCTTTTCCATGAAGAGTAGCTAAGAATGATCATTATGATTTATATTTTAAATATAGTAATTAGTCGATATTTATAAAACGAGAAACAAAGGTGAGGAATTTTCTGAGCAGTCCAGTAGTCATGAACAACTGTTAATTTTTTTTTTTTTTGTACTCTCACTACTTAAAATGATCCTTCATTTTTTCACACTTTCTATACCTCTAGTCTCTTGCACACAAAGTGTTGACCTTGTAACCTACCCTCTAGTAATAATCTCTCTCACTCTGTCTCACTTGCGCAAAGTATGAGTCATACTGTTCTTTCAAACATGACCAGTAAACAGCTTCCATTCCTGCCCCCCCCCCCCTCAATCCAGCAAAGCAAGACCAAGATCCAGTCAATTAAAAGGAGCTTGTTGTCTCCTACCTAGCTTAAAACTGATGAGTCATCACTTCTTGACTTCAAGACTACACAGTTAAAAGGATGGGCATACATAATTCTGCTCTAAATGCTGATCTTAACCGATTGTGCCATAATCTACTGATGATCAGATTAATTTGCATCGACCCAGCCCTATTAATTACACTTATATCTTAGGATAACATATATAATTAGGAAACATGTATTGCTATCAAAATATTATCTGTGTGTGTTTAATAAATTAGAAGATCTACCAAGTAAATATTTCTGAATTTAAACATTCCCTAAATATTTTACTTTGCAAAGTGGGTGCTAACAGATATTAAGAACTGTCATGTGGCACTTTAACTGATATTTAATACCAGGTTGTTGTTTTCCAGGTGTTTATGTGGACTCTCCAACAGACTTTGTTGTGGACTCTAGAGCAATTGCAAAGAGAGATGATGGTAAAGTGACTTGTACTATTACAAATCCCTCTGGTACGAAAACTGAAAATCTTATAACCCCCCAAGCTGATGGAACCTACAGAATCAGTTATACACCATTTGAAGAAGGTATGGGTATGCCTTCTATGCATTTATTTAATCTTTTAATAGGTAAATTATTTTACACATTAATTAATTCTGTGTGTTAAATCATCACCACCATCAACTGTTTCCAGACTATAGCTGGGTCAGTTTAGTAAAATACTTTCATCTTCCTCTCTCCTCTCACCACTCTTCCTTCTTTAATTCCTTCCATTCTTCTCCCACTTTGTAACCCCCTTCTCATTATAAATAATAATAAGTTGGTAACAAGGGGAGAGTATTTTATTTTACAACAAAAAGAATAATTCAAGTACATAGCTTAGTGGAGTGAAGGTAAGTTGATAGTGCTTTGTTAGGAATGAGTATTGATGCCAGCCTATCCTCTGATATGGTCTTCTAGATAAATTAATAGCTAACAATGCCCAAACAGTATTAAGTAGAACCCCAAGTATACTTATTGTTGACAGCTTAATGTTTTATATGACACCTTACTTAAATCCCATCTGACAGAAATCGGGTGAATATTAAAGATAACCTAACAACAAACTAGAAAAATGTCAGTATAACTCTAAGTCCTAGACTTAATGTCCTGCAATGACATGATAAATAACAAAGTAAAACCTAATTATTGACATCAGATAACCTGCGGCGTCTTCCCACAAATAACATGGCTGTAGCCCAAAGTTTGAGTTTAAAACTCTCAAACATTCAAAACAGAGATTACTAAGCTCAGGTAAAAGAATCACAAGACAACTAAATTTGAACATAGCTTCATACTAGCCAAAATATCCCAAAGCTAAACGATTTAAATTTAACGAGCCCATAGTTAATAATTTTGAATAACAGAAATAATTACGCCAAATAGAATTTTGAATAGTAAATTAAGTATAATATTCCCCAAACAAATAATTATGACAGTGAATTGTATCGTTTTGCAGAAAATGAGTTTTGAGAAATAGAAATATACCCTAGAATCTAGCAAGACGTCGTCAGCCTTGACTTTAGGTAGTGATACAATTAGTAACAATAATAACTAACGAGCACTTATATAGTACAGAGAAACAAAACGTTACCTGCCTAGAGAGAATGAGAACAAAGGAAGAGGGTGAGAGGACAAAGTTGAAGAACAGTCTCTCCCCTACTTGAGATTAAACTAGAAGGACGGAAAGGAAGATGTAGGGGTGGGGTACGGAAAGAAAAACAATAGCGGATAGAGTAATTCTTGAGCGACAATTATTTGTTTTCTTGGGTGTGGCCTTCCTTCACAAGCTAGGGTGTCGGTTCATTCCTTGCATCAGTGAGTGATAGTGCGGAGGTGACGGCTCAGTGACTAAAAGTCTGTATCCAAATGGGTCAGAGGGTGAGTTTAACATCTCTTCATTGTAACATTACATGTAACTTGTTACAACTTGAAAACACTTACTGTTATCTGCTCCTCCCATCTCTTTATTGCCCCCCCCCTCTTTGCAGTCTTTTTCCCACATACTTTATTTCCAACATTTTATTCGGCATCCTAGCTTTTTTTAATCCTTATTACATGCCCATACCATCTCAGTTGTGTTATTTAATTTAATCAACATATATTTTTAGTGCTATTAATTTTATTTCATTCTCTTCAAGTTAAGATTAATAATTTTTATTTTATATCTTATATTGAAGTAGTAAAAATATTTCCTACTCATTTATAACTGTGGAATATGTTTTAAACACAGGGTTGAATAAACTAGGCAACAACAAACCATTAACCTTTTTCATACTACACTAAATCTTTTGAATGGCTGTTATGGTCAAAGCCTTTGCAGATAGCCTTGAGGTCAGGTTTTTATTTCCACTTCATTGTTATATATGATTTGAAATAGCTTATTGAGTTTTAAGTTTGCCATAAATGAGTTTATGGCGATTAAATGGTAAATTCTCTTCACAAACTCGTAGTTTTGAATACTCAATGAGAAATTCCAACTGTCACAACATAAAGTGACTAATCGATTAAAATTTTTAGTGATTACATTTTGTTTTTAAAACCAATAGCTCATGAAAGCTTCACATCACTTTTAGTTTTATTAACCTAATATAATTTTTCTAATAACTACTAGTGGTCTCTTCATGTCTTATGTTTGCATTAAAATTAATGACTTAAAATTAACTGAAGCATACAAGCTAAGTAACACAAAAATATAAAATTAATTGTATTGTAATTGAAAGGATTATTACTGTTAATAATCCAACCAACAGTCTTACTTGCAATGTGGTTTCAATCAACAAGGTGTACCAATTCTACCTTTACACATTGGGGTTTGAGGGCTGAAGTTCATTGCTGAGAGGAAAAGGTGTAGTTGCTGCTTGCATAAAACTACACAGCAATAATAACTGTGATTGTATGATTAAAATCCCACTATTTAGCTTAAAATAAACAGGTTCAATCCCATTTAAACTTGCAACATGTTTTTCCTTCTTTTTAATAGGTCGCCATACCATTGATATTTTGTACGATGGCCTTCCCATTCCTGGATCTCCTTTTGTTGTAAATGTTCGCCGTGGCTGTGATCCTAAAAAATGTCGTGCCTTTGGTCCTGGTCTACAAAAAGGAATTGTTGAAAAGGCTAATACATTTACAGTAGAGACTAAAGGTAATTCATTAATATATTTTGATTTGGTATTTTTTTTACTTTTATAAAACTTTAAATACACAATTAGAATCTATTACACAGCAAATTATACTTATAATTAATTAATTCAAGTTCACTAATCTTTTATTTAAAAATTATACTTGTGTTGAATGACTGTGGTACATTAACAATATATAGATTTTATGGTAACATTAGTATTATAATTATTATGATTATAATAATTCTTCTATGATATGACTGAACGAGGTTCATGAATATCATATATATTTCAGAGCAAAACACAAATTTTGTATCCAATATTATAAGTAATATAAACAACTAATATTCACCTAAAAACATTATCTAGGCACTTTTATTAATTTCTATTGAGGGTTTCTATGTCAATTTGGCATGAATTCCCAATTTATCACACTAACTTCACTTGTCCAAGATGCTTATAGAAATCATAAGACCGATTTCACCAACACTTAGAATATACTTTAAAATGGGGGATTACATAGTAAAGCTATTATAATTGATAATTACGGGCATAGCCGAATCTAAATATCATATTCCTTGAATTAAAAAATGACACCCGGACATGGGATTCAAACCCGGATTCAATTATGATTACAAGCTATCAGATAAAAGCAGTCACTTTCGAATAAGTAAGATTTAAGGCTTTATGTTGCCAAATGCACAATTACAATTGTATGAATGTGCTTATCATCATGGATAGCAAAGCTCTTATGTTTGATAATTACTGTTATAGTTACATAAAAATATCATATTATATAAATTGAAAAATGACATCTTGACATGGGAATTGAACTCGGGATGTTTGGCTATAACTGTAATTATCAAATATAATATTTTTGTTATTTAATCTATCATAATATGCACATTAAACAATTGTCATTTATATTTGGCAGCATAAAGCCTAACCGAGTTTAAGGGGGTTTGTGTTATCTGATAGAGCATGATCTTAATTGATCATACATATGTAGCTGACGATTTCTTCACCTCCATCCCAAAATCTGCCTTAACATCGGAGTGAAGAATGTCTCTGGGCATGGGACATTTCCTGAACAGTTCATTGGTTAGAGCATTGGCGTACTGAGCCAAAGGTCACTGGTTCTATTCCCATGTCCCGGCGTCATTTCTAAATTCAAAGAATGTGATATCTAGATGCAGCTATTGCCGTAATTATAAAATATAATGGCTTTGATATTCAATTCATCAGATGCGCTTTTGTACAGTTGCCATTCGTGATGATTCCTGGATAGCTCAGTTGTTAGAGAGTTGGCATACTAAGTCAAAGGTCCTGGGTTTGATTCCTTTGTCAAAGTGTCATTTTTCAATTTAAAGAATATACTTAAAAATACCTGAATTCAAACTGAGGCTTCTTTCTCTTGTAGTAGTTAAGATCCGAAGACAAGTTTATTAGTGCAATCATTAATATATATTTGATAAAGCAGTTATCTGACAAACATTAATTAACTATAAATAAATTTATGTATCTATATCAACTTATTTTTAACTATTTTGAGATATAATTTCATATTGATCCATCTAAAACAATATTCCAAACTTCTACCAGAAGACTATTTATTACAGTTAACAGCTACACTGTTTTGTTTAAACATTCGTAATTTAAAATTTTTAAAATTAGACTGAAATCCATGAAAAATTTGGTACACTTAAATCCCAAGCCCTTTATTTTTAAAATATGATAGTAAAAATAAATGACAATGACAAATTGTTTGCAGTATTAAAATTGATAAGGTCCTACTTAAAATCTAAACTATGATTGTATTAAGTTTTTCTGGTTTCAACTTCATGGTCAAGAATTTTTAGGCCTACTTTTGCTAGCGCAAAGTAGACATAATGCATAAATGAGCTTGTTTTGGGAAGTTTGTGGTTCAAACAAATCACGGTTGGGTGTACTGGGGATAGTTGCCCTCTTCAGAAATGTGGGTGACTTTCCTCTAAAATTTACCTTCCTCATCCCTACCTGTTAGTGTAAATTTCTGATTATCTTTGACAGATAGTAACATGTACATGAGTGCACACAAACACACGCACACATACACACATCCACAAATTGAATTATTTGATTAAAAACTTTTATTTAAATATCTACATATGTCACCCTACGTTTATATTTTAATACTAATAATAGTATTACTTCAGTTAAACTTAATACAAATAGCTTATAAAAAAAGCTAATGTTAAAAATTAATTTTAAATCTACTTAACAAACCTCTCCTTTTTATATACCTTTTTTTCTTTGTGCAAGTTAGCACTCTGATAGTTAATTTTCAAATATATGTACCCATAGTACTTTACTAGTTACTAAATAATATAGTTTAGTGTTGATTAAATGTGTTAATAAAAATTATTTCTAAAAGTTATTTGCCAACTAGGTTTATTTTGGGAATAAAATAACTTTCTGATGTTAATTTTTGTAAATATTAATTTCTTTTCTAATAAAGGAGCTGGGACTGGTGGCCTTGGCCTTTCGATTGAAGGCCCTTCAGAGGCTAAGATGACTTGTAAAGACAATAGAGATGGCTCTTGTTCAGTTGAGTATATTCCCACAGAACCTGGGGAGTATGATGTCAGCATTAGATTTGCTGACCAACATATCCCTGGATCCCCATTTAAGGTACAGCTTTTAATTTGTGACTAGGCCAATATTGTTATAAAATTTTCTCAAAGAGTAAAGATTTCGTTTTAATATATCAAATGTATGCTACTAAAATTCCAGCCTGTACATTGCTTTAATAACATTATAATATAAAATAAGTAACACACGCATCAGTGTGTGTACAGACAAAGGTTCCAGTCTCTTCGGTTTTTATATTCCAGTTGAAGTTGAAGTTTGGTTTTGAATCCTGGCCAGGTGAAATCATATTTACATAATGGTTTCCCACTATTGCTCCATGCAAATGCAGTTACACTTCTTCAACATTATACCATTCTCATCCCTATTCTTTTATCATAAATATGTGGATAGCCACTATGGCTAATAAGACTGCTCATGTAAAATAAGAAACTTCCATCTTCATTATGCTGTTAGGAATTTCTTGATTTTTGAAATTTTAACATTCATTTTTAGTGATTATGAGCTTCACTGAGGTAGTGTTGTGAGAGGTCTTATTATAAGATGAAGAGACCAATTGTTTAAGTGGGTAAGATAATATGGGTACTATTCGTCTATGGTTTGATTCTCTCATTACAAAAAAATACAGTTTTTGAATTTTATGGTTTGTTGTGTATTATTTAACACTTTGTCTTGAGTAAAGTAATGGTCCAATTTTATAGGTAGACAGACATACAGTTAGGAAAGTTACTTGGACTGAAGTAAATAGTTTTACTAATATAATCTTTATCTTCTAGAATTACATTTAAATAATTATATCATTATTATTTGTGATTATAAAAGTACACTATTATTAGCAAAAGAAAGAAATATAAATATATGTCTGACCATATTATACATTTTTTATAATCACAAATGAGGTTTTAAACTCATTATATTTAATAATATTTTTTTATCAAAGCAAATACATTTTTGATATTCATATTTGTTTGTGCAAAGAAATTGTAAATTTTATTTTGTTTGCTTATGTTCTAAAATATTTTACAAATCCTAGTCTGCATAGTTATTTTAGTGAGACTTTTCATAATATAATACTACTCGTATTTAGTACCACACATTTAATAAAAGTAAGATCTAATAAAAATTATAATAAAAAAAATCCCTATAATATATTGAAATACCTTTTATTTTGAGGTTTTTTCAAATTTAAAGAACATCTCTTTTGCACAAACAATCACCAAACAAGGAGGATCTAAAAACACCATACTTAACAAAAGGACATTGTGTCAGTTAAGGTAGTGTTTCCAATTTTTGAATGGTGCAATAATGGGCTATTTATTTTCTTCAAAGCTGAAGGGCATTAGTAGCTTTTGGGGCCTTGTGAAGTCTGGGTTTGGCCATTAATTTTCGCCAAACATTTATAGACAAATGTAATAGTGTGTGCAGTAATGGCTGGAAACCGGGCTGTGGAGTCAGTTGAAGTCATGAAGTAGTAGTCGAAAGCAATTTTGGGTTGAGTTGGAGTTGGTAAAAAAAATGTACTGACTCTGACCTCAAAATGCAAATTTATAATATTTTAACAATATATAGTAATATTATCATTTTATTTTTATGCTTTTTTATTCCTTAGGACCAATATTTGTAAATGGGATTGACAAATTTACTTAAATATATTATCACATTGCCAGAGAAGCTTCTCTTGAAGTCATCTGTAGTGGAACATTTTACTACAATAATTTTTTTATTATTAATTAATAATATAGCCATTTATGAAGGACTCAAAGTCAGAGTCGAAGTGGAGTCTTCATTCAGACAATAGAAAAATAGGGTGTGTCGCAGGCTTTGTGCACCAACTCCTCAGCCTTGGTTTGAAACACTGTTTGTAATTGGCACAATACACTAGTCTTGTTTTCAGAATTTTGTATCATATATTTTCTTGTAATATATTAGAAATAATTATGTCCATTTCCATTATGAAATGTATTCCATGTTGAATAGAAGTTTGGAAGTTGATATTAAATAGTTTTTTAGATTTCTATACCTCCTTTCTTGGTACAAAAAAAATAGTATCTACATAGTAAATTTTTGCACAAACACACAATTATTATAGGCACTAGTTGAGAATAAACCAATCTTTTGAATTTACAGTATGCCTTTTTAATAACCAAGACCTGGTCGTGGACTTAAGACTATTACACTCTATTTAATTTCTGAATGGAAACTCATATTTATATTTTACAAATCATTCATGAAAATCATTTGTATTCAGGTTCCAGTTGATAAATGTGTAGATGCAAGTTTGGTTAAAGCTTATGGGCCTGGCCTGGAACCAAGCCAATGTCGGACAGGATCACCACTCACTTTCAAAGTCGATGCTTCAAAATCTGGAAAAGCACCACTTGATGTTAAAATCCGATCTGAACGAGGTACTGTATTGAATTTGTGAGTTAAAAAATGTACTTATAAGTTTAAATTGAAATAAATAGCTCTAAATTGATAAAACATTCTTAAAAGGTTTTTTTTTAATTTGGTGATATTCAAAATAGTCATTATTTTAAATTTATTTTCACAACCAATTCTCAGCTGCATTGCTATCTTGGAGCTATACGGTTTTATACCCTATAGAACTGCTGTATTGGATTTGATTGGGGTATTAAGAACTCTCCCTTTGGTTTTAGAAAAATATAGAATATAATTATAGATCTACTCTTGTAATAAACCTATTAAACATTTTAAATGTGGAAAGCAAAAATGTCGCCTGCTTCGGGATGTTGACTTGGAAGGCAATGGAAAATAACCTTAATGAGTCTGGATAGGCTAATTTCAAGATTTTTTTTTTTACTATTTATACTAGCAAAGTAACCAAAGTGACAAGTCCTAGATATGTATTGTAAGAAGATCCTGATAACTTAATTTGTTTTAAATTTAATAATGCATTCATCACTTGAAAGTACACTTGGAGCTATTAAGATACTAGATTTTAGTATAAAAACTACTGCAAAAGATTGCACTTGTGTGCAACAGTCATAG
This sequence comes from Timema douglasi, assembly GCA_901482245.1. Lineage (NCBI taxonomy): Eukaryota > Metazoa > Arthropoda > Insecta > Phasmatodea > Timematidae > Timema > Timema douglasi. The sequence continues at coordinate 63,826 of CABEEJ010001097.1, read as the reverse complement.
TAATGTATAAATGCCACTAAACTTGCATAAAAGTGGATCACTACAAGTTATAGACCACCTTATGAGAAATATAGGCACTGTTGTATAGTGTAAGGTTGCGCGTTGCTGCACCCTTCCTAACTATAATCATTGTAACTATATGCTAGTTGGCCTACCTCACGAATACAGCCTCGACTAGTCACTTGCATGCTTACGAAGTATCAATTTTTTCGTAATTGATGTCAAGTGTAATAAACTACTGTTCTGTGTCTAAAATCAACCATTATTTGGGCAATCCTCTAGTAATAACACAAGCACATTTATATGAATGTTGCTCATAATTTGGTATTTATTTTTACTAAACTACATAAGCAATTATATCACAGTAAATTGTTAAAAAATCATTTGTAAGTTTCGTGGTAATAATGATGATGCTATCAGAGAAAGGTATATGCTATTATCATCAAATCTTAGTTTGAGGAATGTGGTTCAGTTATTTGTTCAGTAGGCAAATTCTCAAATGACTGAAGTTAAGTGTGAAGATTATTACAATTCTAATAAGTATATGTGTTTGGAAGAAGGTACAGGAAAGATGGGTATATGGCTTTTGAAATAAAAAGAACAGAGTTAACACGTTACATAGCTGCCAGTGGACAAAGAGGCAATGGCTCTCTCTTGAAGAAAATCGATCATCACCACCCAATCGCTCGAACTAAGTCTCATTCTATCAGAACTCATCAGGAGGGCGTGTGAAATGTGAATGATGTGACATTTAGATAAGAACATTTAAAAGGAACTAATAACATTAGGTTCAAACACAGGAAAAGGACATTGGATGCAAACATATTATACTTTAAGGGAAACCTATATTTGCTTTCTGAGGTATTTTGTATGTGTTTATTATAATAAGTTCGTGTGTTTCTTATGTGTCAGAATCAATGATAAAGTAAATTTAATAAACAGATCTTAATTTAGAATCTTTACAAATACATTTATTTCTGTCCACCAAAAACATGCCACCCCAGGACAAAGACAATAAAACAAAAGATACACAGCCCTACGGGAGTTTCACTGCACTACTATAGCCAGGTTCAATCATTAGACACTGGGGACCACTAGTTGCAGTCCTCGGTGATTAAAACACTTAAAAGTGAGATATAATTAAACCCGCTCACCCTCTTTCAATTAAAAAACCTTTTCAGTCAAGTAAGGAAGTAATGTGCATTCTGAGTAAGCTCGTTTGGGGGTTTGGTTTTGTGAAGGGGGAGGGTGGATGGCTTCCTAAATCTAGCTTTGTGAAGCTGGCTGATTGACTTTATAAGTCAAATTTAGTCTGCTCTCTAGTAAAACCATTTTTAAACTGTACTGTTTTTTAAAAATGCCCGCTTGATAAGGATGCCTTCACTTGGGACTGGACGTAGCGATCCCAGTGTTTAAAAACTAAAGCTCTTCAAAGTATGTACTTTTAGCCTGGAAGCTGTGTATCTGGTGCATTTTTGTCTGTGGCCTTGGTAGATTATTTCTTCTTTGACTATAGTTTTATCATCATACATTAAAGTTAATAAGAAGTGGATTTTTATATAGGCAACAAGCCAAACCCATAGTAAGAGCCATACAATAGAGTTAAACATTCAATCAATTTAAAAACTAACCATTTATAATATAAAGTTAGATGATAGTGAAAATCATTATATGAAGGAATAATATATTACTAAACCAAAATTGACCTATAAGATATTATCTGAATACACATTGTATAGTAATAATGTCCAATGTTACATGTTCTATTTTCTTCTTTTTGTTAGGAGCCTTGCCTCAACATCCTGTTATCAAGGATAATGGAGATGGAACCTATGATGTTACCTATACTCCACCACCTGAAGGAAGTACAGTGAAAGCAAGCGTTAGTTGGGATGGAAAAGAAATTCCAAACAGGTTAGGAACATTTTTAGATATTTAGACATCTCATATAATATATAAACTAGATATAAGATTTATTATTCTTAATTTTTTTAATAAGACCTAAACTAAAATGGCATTTTTTATTAATTCTGAAATTTCATTTTTATAAATATTGTGCTGTGTCAAAACTTAGGTTATATAGAGAGAAAACTTGTTTGGTCCAGTCTATATACACTATATATAAGGCACATAAATGTTTTAGAAACTTTAAATTACAATAATTCAAACAGATTATAGTATTTTTGGCTGTAGATAAATCTTTAAGAAACCCTAATGTTTGTAAGAACATATTTTTCAGGGTGGATTCTCAAAAACATTTATTTATATTCCATAATCCTTTCCACCATAAAGAGTAATACTAAGAGAATGGATAGACAATTGTTGGATCATTTTTTAAACTAATTGTATAGTTTACTCCTATAAGATAAAACATTTAATGGATGAGAACTATTTAAATGGGCAGGAGCGTTGGAACGATATGGATTGTACATGAACATAGAAAATAGCAAGATAGTGAAGGTGGCTCAAAACACAAACCCAGCAAAGAAAGAAACAATCGATGGAAAGGAACTCAAAAAGGTGGAAGATTTCTGCTATCTAGGAAGTAAGATTACCGTGAATGGTAAGATCCAAGGGGGAATAGGATAAAGGATATGGAAGTGTGGACAATTCTACCATGTAGATAAGTATATACTTTGCAATGGAATATAGAAAAAGAGGCCAAAACTTTGTTATAAAAGGCATATTATCATCCAATATTGACATAAGGCATTAGGAATGATTTAAAAGTTATATCATTAGAAGAGAGACTGAATAAAAGAAGGTTACTTTTGTTTGGTCATATGATGAGAATGGAAAAGGACAGAATGCCTAAGAAAGCCTTACAGAACAAAGAAAATGGTGGAAGACCTATTGGAAGACCACGGACCAGATGGATGAACCAAGCGCAGAAGGTTATGGAAGCTAAAGGTGCGGACTGGAAACGAGTGGCTAATAGAGAAGTATGGAAGGATCAACAGGAATGGAAGAGGATGTGCCAGACGACCAGCAGAGGTGGAAACATTGAATGATGATGGTGGTGATGAAGATTAAAAATTCCACTCCAAAGATTATAGCTTAACATGTGGACACTTATACTTATACAACGTGTATCTAAAACATTGCATCAAACTTTGGCAGGCTATTCCTTGGGTGAAAATAGAATAATTCACATCAGCAACCTAGGGTCCATCTTAAATATTAAGGGCGTTATTCACCCCTAAAGATAAAGCTAAAAACGACTGTTGTGTGAAATATTATGAAAACTGCTTAGTGTATTACAACGAATCTTTGTATACCACTTATTGAAACCTTGATCATTAATAAACTAAATATGCTGTTACCGTTACCCACCCCCTTTATAAAAAAGGGGGGTTGTAACACTTTTTTCTACAATAAAATATGACAGAGCTAGTATTACTAATTTTGACTTAAGATTACAAAACATGAAGTAAAAATTAACAAATAAGGTGTCTTGGAGAAACTGTGATAATGTGGCTTGGAAAATTATCACCATCATCACTATTTCATGTGAGAAATGTCTAAGTACTGCCAAGTAGCTTGTTTTTGTGAACCTTGAAGAGCATTTTTGGCAGCTAACGGGAGCATAACTTTCGATATTCTAAAAATCTGTCACAATTTGATAGAGAACAATTTTTGAAGCTTGTGGTAACTCACAAGAAAATGAAGAAATTATAAACCATCTTTTTTAATTTAATGATTTTTTCCATTGATTTTATACACAAAATCATAATTAATGAGATGTTCATACACCCTGTGCCTCATAATGCACGTTTTCACGTCCTTCACTAAATTATCTAACTTATTCCCTCACCAATACATCACTGATTGCATTTTCATTGTAAAATTGACTAATCTGCTTATGAATTTTTTTTCAGTTTTACATTTATTCTATTCAAAAAAATGAATACCAGACCTAATTTTAGAGTCAGTGTGTCCTTCAAATTATCTTAATCATTTTAAATGTTCGAAACAAAACGTAAACAAACACTGCTTCTCCCGTAATGGAATCTGGAGTGGGCATGAGAGATCTAAGCATGTATGCACGCAGTATTGACCGAAGCACTATTGCATTCATATTTGCAAACAATACTTACTTTTTGAACACTCCTTGTACGTGCTTATTAAGTTTGGTTATAATTTTATAGCCTTTTTTCCTTACCTTGATTTAACCATTTTGTTTTGGCTTATAATATAATTTATAAGTTTAACATTATTTGTATTTACTATTAAGTAGCTAAACTCTTTATGCTACTGATGATTGATGGATAAATAATTTTTCAAATATTCAGTTGCTATAGGTAAGGCTAATATAGACCATGATAAATAAATAATTATAAATACATGAGGTACTAGAAAGAATTGTTTAACCAAGATTTTAATATCACAATATTTATAAATAGTGTAGCATGTGACCGGGGGATGTGTTCCGTTCACACGTTACCTTGTTACTCAAGAATTCTTTTAAGGATATTTGGGTACGCTGATGATTAAACGAGATTGAAAACTGACACGGAATATTTAATGTTTTGATTACTAAAAATAAAATAAAACTAATTAAAATACAATTAAACAAGTCATTATATTAAATAATAAGAGTCATAATTATTTCTGTAAATTAATAAGCTAATAAGAACAAATAAAATTTATATACAACAAACCGAATTAATGACTATAAAACACCCAATAACTATTCAAATATATAAAGCACTCACAAAAATGTTCCCAATAACAGTCTATGTCTAAATAACATGTCATTCACTTAAGTCTCCACTGCACACTGCACTGCACACTGTTCTGACTCACGTTACATAAAGGCTTGACACACCAGTCCACTCCTGAGCACACTAGCCCACTCCCGGACATGCAAGTCCACTCATTTCACTTACCACAACTCGGATTGGGGTCCTCTGGCTATAGCTGACCATGTATATGATGGTGGCAAAAGTTAAAAGTCTAAAATCCTCCATTTATAGATCACTCTACTGGATTCTAAGAAAATGAAACCATACTCTTCTAAATGTGTCCCTTTTCTTTCAATTATGCTTCCACTCCGCCTGCCTCTAATCCCCTTGGCATTGAGGATGGCTACCTGTTAAAAAAAAAAAGGATGGGAAGAGAAAACTAGACCACAAAAGACAAATGAAAGTGGGCCGTCCTTGTTATAGAAATATCACCGTGGGTCAAGTGAACTGTAAATAAACAAGATAACACAAGAAAACATACATTAGTCAGTAGTATAAAATTACAAGTGATAAAGTCACAGATGTGCGTCCCAAACTTATAACAGGCATGACTCTACTGTTTATTATCTGCCATAGATGTGGTGCACATGCGCACTCTTAACGATGGCTTCACTAAACAAACGCAACTCCAACTCGTAATGAGCTATAAAAGAATACCAACATTCCAACAGGCCTCATACTGCTGGCAGTCAGACACTAATCTCGTTACACTACTGATTTTAAGATAGCCAAGTTCTTAATATTCGTTTATTATAAAAATTGGATTAGAGGTATGCCAACTTTTATGAGTGTAGCTAAATGCTTTAATAGTTTTAGAATGCTGGTTTTGTGAAAAGTAACATAAGATTATAAAAAGTATAATTGGTCGGTTGGTTGGTCGCTATTGGGCCACTTACTAGAGTTCTTCCATTTGCCTTCTTGAATCCCAATAGCTATTAGTTAAATCATTGCCCTTTAGAACGCTATAGTGAACAATATGTTCTTAATCCATTGTAGAATCAACTTCTTTACAACGTATACATTGTACATTGAGGGGATGGATATAGCTTTAATCGTTGAAGGTGGGAAGCCAATAAATCACGGCTAGCCAGAAAAGAGTGACAGCAGATATTCTTGGGCTTTCTGGGTGGAGTTTTTTGTCGTTGATGATAATGTTCCACATTTTATTTGTACTGTGGTTTACTTTTTTTTTTCTAGCATATTTACAGCTTTATTAATAATTTTGCAGTGGGAGTGATATTTCTTTGAGGGTAGTCTGTAGAATTATTGTTACTTTCTTTTTGCTATGAAGTCTGCTTCCTAGTATATCACAAATATAATTTGGATTATATATTTGTGTGAGGATTATACAAAGTTTGATTGAAATCTTTCATATCTTTAATATCTTGACATTCTACAAATAACACCACTGCAAACCTTTTACATATTGATAAACATTTTACACATTGATAGATGACTCAAAAGTATTGATTTTTTTTTTTTCGAGCATTCGGTTTATGATTGATTTATTTTAATCTGAATCATGTATTAACATTCCCCTAGGATGCCCACAAAATATCATTAAATTTAATATGACATTTACAGTTGTGTGTATTTTAAGGCATTTTCTTTACACCTTACTACTACCTCTCAAGCAATCTGCATATTTGTACAAATGGGATGGGAGTGAGGAAGGAAAATATAATCAATTTAATGAAGGGAGTGTCATAAACGATTTAGGAAAAATTACCTCTCTATATCTGACTCAGATTTAGACCCTGACCTTCCAGACAACAAAAAATCAAACTATATAAGAATGACACCTTTCATGTGTAACTACCAATGCGAGTGCCTAAGTCAATAAATATCAAATAAATTCAACTTTTCCTTGGATATTTTTTTTGCATACATTTGAAGCTAAATAATACTAATGTATGGTTAAAATTTTCTGGATTTATTGTTTTTTATTATTTCATTTTTATTATTTTCTTCCTTTTATATTATCATTCCATATCAAGCCCTTCTTCACTCCCATCCCTCTTATTTGTGAGTGGTATCTAGTATTTTATCCTAGACAAACAAAATACAAACATAATTTGTTGATATATTTGTTGTGTGTCTATAGTCCATTTCAGTTGAAGGTTCGCCCACACATTGAACCTAATAAGGTGACAGTTGAAGGTGTTGGTGTGTCAGGCAAGGGCATACCAGCTTCTATTCCTGCAGAGTTCACAATAAATACAAATCAAGCAGGTTATGGAGATCTAGACATTAATGTCAAGGTAAGAGCTTTGTATATTTAAACTAAATTGATAATCTTACCTTCTGAATAATAGTGGTAATGTTAACTTTGAAACATATATATATTTATATTTCAAAGTAAACATCATATATATATACATATTAATTTGAATTGCTTATTATAAAATATCATATTCATAATCTTTGAATCCAAGTAAATCAGAGTTTTTCAAATGTTATTTCTTAATTTACAAATTAGATCATAATTATATCTGACATCCTAGCTCAGTCGTTAGCATGTCTGCCTACTGAGCTAATGGTCCCGGGTTAGATTCCCTGCATGGCCAAAAAATTTATCATTGGTGAAATGTTGAGCCTTTCACATTGATACATTAAGGTCCGGGGACTGGATGTTGTGCCTATTAAGCTTTAAGGCATATTAAGCTTTGACGAGCCTAGCAAGCCGGTAGTGGAAAATGTATAGCTCGAATAAAAAAACTGACCCAGACCATAGGCTGGAAACAGTAATTCTTGTAAAAAAAGATCATAATTATGTAGTGGAATGTATGAATTAGAGTGGTTTTAGAGGGAACCCATGAGTTTGGGTGAAATCCAACAATTAGTTGGGTTTTTGTTTGTATTTTTTATTACCGTTTCTTACTACCTGTTCAGGCTACACGCAAACATTTAGTTTTTGTTAGCACCGTGTCTTACTACCCGTTTGGGTTATACGCTAATGTACTAATGACGCTAATGGTTTAAGGAATTATCAAGGTTATACATAGATGAAGTGCACCCGCATTTGCAGAGAGAGTGTGGAAAACCAATATCAAAAAACCATCCTCGGTACACCTGATTGAGTTTCAAACCTTGATCTCACCGTCTGAGGGGTCTAGTCCACTGGGAAAGAAGCACCTTAGACCATGCAGCCACCATTGTAGCTAACACTTAGTTCAAATGTTAAAAGGTGAAGAGACTTCCAGATAACTAAATACATTATACTTTTTCTTTGGAAAACAAAGAAATGTTAAAACCATCCCTTAAATTATTTTCCATCTATATTGGGGAAGGATGATGTAACATAGAATGTTTACTTTTGCAGATTTTATTTTTTAGCCATTTGTTAATTTTGAAAATACGAAGCAAAATATATCTTTAAGACTGTTCAAGTGTGTCTTAAATTTATTTTAACAGTTAGTTTGGAAACCATTTGTACTTTCTTGATAAATGAGCTTGTCTTGACATGTTGAAAAACATTTATGAAACAACTTCAACATATTTATTGTAATTAATTTAGATTTTACAAACATATCATAACACTTCAATAAACATGTTAGAACTATTAAATAGCGATTTAAATATTATAGCATGTTCTCAACAATGTTTGTTTAAAAAAAATTGTTTATTGATCAAAAGATAAAAAATGTTTCCCCAACAAAAAAATTAATTGCTTAAAATAATACAAAATAAACTAGCTTGATACCATTAAGCTAATATTTTGTAGTTTATATTATGTGTGTGTGTTTATTGTTTATTTTATTTAATGTAGCAGTTGTTTAGTGGGCAATTATGAGAAAATGTGCCATAAACTCCCTTTATAAAGGATACAAAACCATTTTCTTTCCATTCCTTCCTATGTGCTTAACTAAGATTCTAGCTAGAATTCTGAACTTCCAAGTCAAAATTGGGCACTCCTTGATAACTTATATTTATGTGATATAGAAAGCTTCTATTTTCAACAAGGTTAATGTCAGTTATCCTGAGCAAGTAATTTATCTCATATGCTTACTGGTAATCTTATTTAGCTTATGGGTGACCTGGCGGTCTAGGGGTAAGGTGTCAGACTTCTGTGCTGGTGGCCGGGGTTCAATCCTCGGTCCCGGCAAAGATTTATCTGATTGCCAAACCCTTCCTTCACCTCTAACAAGACGTGTATTAATCACAACTTGTGAATGTGGAGAATGCCAGGCCTCCACCGTGGTTCGGATTCCACGTTAAACTGTAGGTCTTCCATTTCATCTCACAATCACTCTACTATTACACATTAGCGTAAGTGTGTATAACCCGAACGTTTAGTAAGACGCGGTGTTAATAATAATAATAATAATAATAATAATAATAATAATAATAATAATAATATATGCTCATAAATTTAAAAAATAAGAGAAATGGTAAGGTTGACTCGCATAGTCGGAAGTGTATCATGCAAGGGTATTACGATAATGGATATAGGTTGTGGTGTTCAGAATTGAGAAGAATTATTGTGGCTAGCAGTGTCAAGTTTGACGAGACTAGAAACGAGTTTGAGGAAGGGATGTAGGATCATGAATGCTAAAATGTAGAAACTGAAGAATCACATGTAGAAGAAAGAAGGGACATAGATTCAGGAAGGGAACTGGAAGAATGAATAGGCTTTGAAAAATTAAGTTTTTAGGAACAAGGTCAGGAAGATGAGGAATACAGTATACAAAGGGTTAGAAAGGTTCCTGAGTATTTAGCGAGTTATGTTGTGAACAATTAAAGAAAGGATCTAGAGTTGGGAAGGTTAAAGGAAGGGAAGATTTAACATCTTCAGTAGTAAGGGGTGGAAATGTGGATTCAAGTTTATTGACACTATTTAAAATTTTAAATGTGATATCTTTAACAATTTTAATATCTTAGTTATAAATACATAGTAAATAATATTTATGTATGTGCATTTTACAGGGTCCTGATGGTTACCCTAGAAAGGTAAAATTAACTGATAATGGCGATAGCACCTTCAAAGCATCCTATATTCCTGACGATTGTGGAAGATATAAAGTTTCTGTAAAATATGGTGGCAAAGAAGTGCCACACTCTCCATTCCAAGTGCAAGCTGTTGCCACGGGCAGTGTAAGTCTATTAGTATAATTTTATTAATGATTCAGATAAGTATTATTTTATAATAAAGGAAGTTGATAAAACTAAAGTAAAAATAAATTACTAAGAGTAAATTTGATGAAGAAAGCCCACCTAGGGAAAGAGGAAAAATGTGGGAAGAATCCAATGCACAAAGGTGACATCTTCTTCCATTCTTCTGTCTTCTATAGTAGAAGTAGTCACACACCCACTTTAACACAAATAGAATAATATTTTGGCATCGTTGCCTTTATCAAACACAAAGAAGAAGAGAGCACAAATAACACAAAACACTGGATTACTCCATTTTTAATTTAAAGAAAAACTGCTAGAAACACATTGTGCAAACTGTTTTTGGGAGTAAAGATAAATTCCTCTGCTATGGTTAATATAAAGGACAGAAGAAAGGAAGAAGATGTCACCTTTGTGCATTGGATTCTTCCCACATTTTTCCTCTTTCCCTAGGTGGGCATCAAATTTACTCTTAGTAGTTTATTTTTCTATTTTCTTTAGTTTTATCAATTTCATCTATTTAAAAATTATCTAGCCATTGGGCCACCTAATTTTTAAACATTTCAGATAAGTATTATATATTTTTATCCATCCATCAAATTATATTTTGCATACAGTTTTAATATTTACTATTCACCATGAATAGAGCCACACTTTTTGTATTAATGATTATAATTAATGATATTTATTTAAAATAAAAAGTTAACGCTTACTTATATTCACCTTGATTGGAATATAGTTTACTACTTATGTTCAAGGCTCTGCTAGTACTCGGGTTTTGAGCTTCGAGCTGAACTCATCATTAAAGCTCAGGTTCGAGATCGAAAGTTTTGTAAGCTCTACATTTTCTAGCTTTCTTTGGATGTACAAACCCTTTTAAAATGCATTCCAGCAATGGAAACTACAGAATAATTAATTTAGATGACATCAGCAGTTTCCCTTATAAAACATTCGTTAACTAAACAAATTGTTAAAATTAATATCACATTTCACATTAATAAAGTAATGGAGCTCTAAAATTAATTTCAACCGGTAAATCATGGTTTAAAATAGGAGGGATAGCCAGCACACTTACCTTGGTGATACTGGAGTAGAAATTATTTAGCTCAAAATAGCGGGCCCACAACATCAACAGGAACAAACAACATCATCCCTCTGGTCACTACATACCACCCTGGACTCCACAAACTCAACAATCTCTTGAAAACAGGTTTCCCCATACTGCAATCCTCCACCACTACACAACTTGTCTTCAAGGAACCTCCAAAAGTAACCTATAAACAACCTGCCAATCTACGCAACTTACTTGTAAAACCCAAACTGCCGGACCCCACTATTCAACCCAAACCCAAACAAATATCAGGTTCCTTTCCCTGCAACCGCACCCCCTGCAAAACCTGCACAATACATAAACCAACAAATTCATTCTCCAGCAACATAACTAAAATAAATTATCCTATAAAAGGCCACCATACTTGTGATTCTGAAAACCTCATCTACCAACTGGAATGCAACCAGTGTCAAGCACAGTACATTGGTCTCACAACAGAAACACTAAGAAAGAGAATGAATGGTCATCGACATGACACAAAAATGAAAAATAAAGAGAAGCCTGTAGCAGCACATGCCGAAACCCATAATTGTGACTTTAATAACTGTTACACAACCAAGGTGGTCAAATCCCTGAATAAAGCAATATGCAACCCTTCACAATTAAGGATATGGGAACTGGCCCATCAATATATCATCAAATCCAGACAAGCCCCCAACCTCAACCTTAGATAATTCCTCTCCTTCCTACCAGCACACTTACTATTAGATTCAATATAACATTATTCATAGTGCTGCTATCTATACAATGATTACATTCAATATAACATTATTCATAGTGCTGCTATCTATACAGTGATGTCATAACTGAAAAACAGTCAGCTGTGGACAGTCAACCTTACAGTTCAACCAAGAAATCAGTCTACTCTCCTGACCTGATGAAGCTGTCTGTGACAGTGAAAGCTTGTACTTAACAATGTGTTTATGTTTTTTAGTGTTATATCTAAATAATTTCTACTCCAGTATCACCAAGGTAAGTGTGCTGGCTATCCCTCCTATTTTAAACCATGATTTAGCCTAGTGCTCTATACCACATAATTTCAACCGGTAAACTAATTAAATAATTTTGTTCATTTTTAATTGTTCTCTATTGAAGTTGCATTTCTATGAAAAGACACTGAAAATAAAAATAGCTAAAATGATCATTTAATACTTGAATTTAAAATATATATATATATTTTTTTAATTTTTACATTATCCCTTTATAAAATTACAGTTTCAATTAAAATAAATCTAACATTGTGAATACATTTTGATTGTTTTCGAAGTTAAGATATTTAAACCTTATGTTAATACATTCAACTAATAAAAACTAGCATTAGTTATTATTTATTTAAAGAATTATGTTGCTTAACTTGTATAAAATCAGTTTTGATCAATATTGCAAATAAATATTTTATCAAACCCATCAAATTAAAAAAAAGTATTTACTATTTCATATTGCCTGGTAAAGTTTTATTTTAACTACCTTTTTTTTTATTTTAAAGCATGAACGCCAACTTTTATAAGAATTAATTTCTAGCGCAAACCCATACAAGGTGTAACTATGCATAAAGTAAAGTTGTAACAAATGAAGTGAATATGAGCCATAATTACATTGACCAATAAAGGAAATATGGAAAATTTCTAATTTATAACGGTTGTGATTGGTAATTTAAGTTACAGGGCTTATTTTAGGGAAATATTTGCTGATCAAAATATAAATTTTCTGAACCTTTTATACTATTATCTTTAATGTAATTTTAATTCCTTAATCACTTGAGTGTTAACACATTTTGATTATTTTTTATATTAGATTTTTATTTTTGTAGTGTTCTTATTATTAAATCATGTTTTGTAATTTCTAAGCTAAAAACTAATATATATATATAGTAACCTTTTTTATGCTTTTGAAAAAATGAGTCTCATTCTTATTTTAAGAACATGGTTTGTTTTCATTTATTTTTAAAATCTTACATTTCCAAGATATATTAATTACATTCTATATTTGTTTAGACTGGTGACCATTTAAATATAATAATTTACTTTTAAAATAAACAAATTTATACTATTGAAATTTTAAAATTATGAATATACTCAAACTCGGAAGCTGTTTGAAATAATAAACTCAAAAGAAAAAGCCGAGCTTGTAGACCCCCAGTCACTTTATGATAATTTTTTCACAGGCTGATAAATGTAAAATCACAGAAGGCATCCAACAGACACTCACCAGTGGGGAAGAGTATTGTATTACTGTCAACACTAAAAATGCTGGCTATGGCGCTGTTACATGTCGTATTCGTTCCACTTCTGGCAGGTAAGATATAATGCCTTGGTAGTTTAATACTTGTATTAGTGTTAGCTGTATGTGATGCCACTATAGAATTACTTATAAAAGGTCGATTAATGAAGAAATTCCTTTTGAAGTTTGATTAACGTTGGCTTGATACAGTAGACTCATAATAATCTGCATTTATTTCAAGCTTGACATGTGAGATTGGTGGTTTAAGAAGAGCTATCCCAACCCGAGCTTATATTTTTACTTATTATCGACTGCTCAGAGAGAGAAGTATTGTGATCATGAAAAAAAAAATCTAACTAGAGATTTTCATTAATTTTGATGCTTTATGACGCCCTGAAACTGAAAAAGTTATTTTCGTTAAGAGTTTGGGTAAACAAAGTTTTTTCGATTTCATTTTTGAAAACTGCGATTGTTCGATATTCTATTGTTTTTCCATATATTTTCAAGATTTCGTTTAAATGAACGACACTACTATTATTTATATATATATATATATAAACTAAAAATACCTTATTGTTTATATCAAAGTGAAACAAGGTATAGTCTCTGCAGGAGGGAGCCATATTCCCACAATAATATATATGTTAAAATTGTTATTGAAATTCAACGGCCATGTTTAAATTGCTTAATTTATACATTTAAAATAGAGCTAGAGTTGTAGTTAAGATAACTTAGTTGTAATTTCTCTGATTGATACTGTTTTTTTAATACTCTACATCTTTCCCTCTATATTTTGTTAAAAATAACATGAATAGCTAAATGGTTCACACAAATGTGATAAACATTCTTTACAATTAGACAACTCTAGGGATTCTCCTGCAATGAGCATTCCATCTGTTCAAAGATATACTAATAGTCACATCTCTGATCCATGGTACAAATTATAAACTGGTGCTTACTTGCATTTGAGCTTGGCAGACTTTTTCTTTTTAAGGTGGGGGTGTAGGAGACGCGGGAAAATGTCAGTATTTTTGTAGTTTTTATGTAAAAACTTTTTTCCTGTTAAAATAAATCAAACATTTCTCCACTAGCAACGTTTAGTTTAATTTTATTCACACGGGAATATTAATAGTTGTTGATTATCTGTCATGAGCAAAGCAGTATTGGATTACAAACTTTTTAAATGAATAGAAAAACTATTCATTTAATTCCAGGACACCCTTGACATATATTCATCAACTCTTTATATAACCATGTAGGTGAAATTTAAACTAAACATTGCTACTGGAGCAATATTTGATTTATTTTGGACAAAGAAATGTTTTGCTATAAAAACTACAAAATCAGAAGCCTTATCTCCTATCCCCTTCCTCCTCATCTTAAATCTTTGTTCAGACAGTTTTATGATTTCATTTTTTTTGTTTAAAAACCACGGTTTTCAGTTTTAGATGAACCTCAATCCCAAACTCTATTTTTCGTGATTTCATCGGTCTGTGTGTCTGTATATAGGCCTAGAGCCTTAACCATTTTACCTATCGGTTTAAAACCCAATTGGTTTTTGGATATCTATATCTAACCCTAAAAGGTAGTTTACTATGGGCAAAAAGAAAAAATCTATTTTCTCAACTCATGCTCTAATGATTTTGATTAAATTTTGGTATGTAGGCAATGTTTAACTTTACAAACAAAGTGACAACTCTAATTTTCCTATGAAAAGGTCTTTAGGGTACTTTACATAAGCAAAAATTACCAATTTTTATCATATCTTCACAACTATTGAAGAGATGATATAACATAAATTAATAAATTTGTAGAAATATGAGACATAAAAATCTTTTACTTGAAATATATTTTTATAAAACCAATAGTCTATGAGCTTTGGGCAAATATAATTATTTTTATTCAGGTCCTTGAAAAATGAAATTGATTGATATGCTCTTTAGTGGACAAAGATGAACTGTACCTCTTTTCTCAATGTTTATGCAATGGAGGATATTATTTCATCTATTCTCTTTGGTGAAGTATTCTGCAACAATGTATGTGATTTTTTTTACAAAATAATCTTACTATTTTTTAGTAAATCACTCTTATTTTGAGATAAATGAAAAAGTCTCTATTGTGCACTTTACCATTTATTTTTTCTTTCTTTTTATCTTACATATAGAAAATGTATTGTAATTCTCAAAACAATCAAACTCGAGATTTAGATGATTTTTAACGTTTCATGACCCTTCGAATCTGAAAAAGTGTAATTCGCATTTCTGTTTGTCTCTCAGAGTAGAGTCTAAACTATTGTATCGATCGTGCTAAAAATTGGTATCTAGCCCTTTCATAGGGTTGCCCTGAGGGATTTTTGGAATTGGATATTCAATCCTAAAATTGAGGATAGTTTCCTTATAGGTGAAAGGAAAAAAAATCGTTTTATCAAAACCGGTTCCAGCAATTTTGCTTAAATTTCTTGTTTAAACATTGATCTATATTACAAACAAAATGGATACTCTCAATTTTTGGTCAAAATGACTTTAAAGGCTCCGATCTGATGCATAAATTCATTTTTTTTTATCATATCTCCACAACTCTTTGATATATGAAATTACTTATCAATGCATATATGTAGGTCTATTTATAATTTAAAAAAATTTATTTGAAACATTTATTTATAAAACAATTATTTTCAGGATATATATATATACTTTTTAGCTTTTCAAACACTAAAGGTAAAATATTGGTACTGTAAAAAAAAAATCTAATCCGAGATGTTGATGGATGTCAACGTTTCATGACCACCTGAACCCTAAAAAGTGTTTTTTGCAGTGCCGTGTGTCTGTTTAACCCCAAAATTAATAGTATTTTAATTAAAGGGTGAAAAGAGAATCTAGTTATTGATTAAGATTATTAATAGAATGGAAATTTTATTTTCCCATGAAAATGGCTTTTAGGGTACTTTATAGATGCAGAAATTTCCGTATCTCAGCAACTATTTGAAATACTAAATAACTTATCATTGCAAACTTGAAGTACTATTAAAAATAAAAATAAACTTTTTTTTTAAAATATATTTTATACAAGCAATAGTTTCTAAGATATTGGCAAATATATTATAACAATTCTGTGCACTTTAGTTGTACAGAGATAAAACTTAAACTCTAACGTAGTAATTCTCTTATGCCATAAAGTAAGTAAATAAGTAAGTCTCTCAAAAAGTTGATGTTCCTTTTCCTTTAACCTCTTTTGGGAAATGTACAACAATGATCTAACTCTAACAATTTAAACTCATTAGTCAATATTTCCCTTTTTATATCATATTCTGAAAATTGAAAAATGACACCTGGGCACGGGAATTGAACCCGGGACCTTTAGCTTAGTACGCCAATGCTCTTACCACTGAGCTATCCAGGATTCGTCCCGTGCCCATAGTCATTCTTCACTCTTCACTCATAGTTTAAGGCAGAGTCTATGATGGGCGTGCAGAAGTCGTCAGCTTATAAATATGTGATTATATAAGATCACAGCCATCAGACAACGCATCCACCTGCGACTCGGTAATTGGCTTATTGCTGCCATTTGACAATTATATTATAATTGTACAGGATTGCATATATTAATGAATCAAATAGCGAAGCTATGCCTTAAACTATGAGTGAAGAGTGAAGAATGACCATGGGCACGGGACGAAACCTGGATAGTTCAGTGGTAAGAGCATTGGCGTATTAAGCCGAACGTCCCGGGTTCGATTCCCGTGTCCAGGTGTCATTTTTCAACTTTCAGAATATGATATCTAAATGGTGTTATCCTCACTAAAATGCTTAAATGATAGCTTCACCTAGGTATTTGAACACGGATCGCTCCTCCTTTAGAAGTTTAGTAAATTGTGAGTGTGACACCTGAGACCCTGGGCCCACCACCTAAGCAGGTATTTTTCCAGTCGAGAGGATCTTATTCAAACTCAGAAAGTGTCATTATTAGTCATTTTTAGACTTTATTCATACTTGAATTAGTAAAATATATTAATTTTCACAGGGTGTGGTTTTCTTTTTTTAATTTCCTAAAGAGTAAAAAAAAAGGCCTCTAGGGAATACTGTTAACTCATATCTGCTGTAAACCCACCATGTAGCAAACTGTGTAATATGAGTGCTTGATCCACACACAGAGGTGGACTTGGCAATGTTATGGGTCTTCCCCCGCCAGTCTTTCGGCGGTGTCGCCCACTGTGACAGATCTCTTCCTGCTGCCTCAATGGCAACATGGAGACAGAAGTCATGTGGTCATGAGTTCAGCCATGTGCTACATGAAATTTGTGTCAATTATTTTTATTTTGTTATTTTTCCAAGCCGCCATTTTGACATAAAGTTAAGATAGGTGTCACAAAGTATAATAAATTGGAAGGGGATACCCAGAAGATAATTATTAATAGTTTTGTTATGAAAAAATAGGACACTAATAATAAGAGACAGAAATAAATAAAATATAGTTACTAAAAGTTTAGCTTATGGAGTATCAATGGGTGCAATTGTTTTAAGTGTATCTATAGAGTTGTTTTAATATTTTCTTACCTAGTTTCGGTCTTAAAACAAATATGATGATAGTTGATTTGTTTTAAGTACTACATATTAAAATGTATTAGCCTAGAGATATGAAAATAAAACATTAGAAAAGTCAAAGGCTCTGTATAATCTAAATTTTAACATCAAGCCATATAAAATTTGTTTCCTATCCTTGCAAGGTTAAAAATGTTTAATGTAGGCAA